>JARFOD010162735.1:0-11898 GCA_031763545.1 Mopalia muscosa | reverse complement strand
CGAGGGAGTATTCTGCAGGGCCTAGTTATCTGTTATTTTTCACCCCGCAGCGAACGTAGAAATAGAGCGTTTCAACAAAGTTTTGAATGAAACCGTACAAACTCCTGAAATTGAACACAAACCAGTTCAAAAGTTTGTTAGAGAATTTCTAGCTGTTTACTGCTGCACACCACATAGTGCAACAGGCACTGAACCGTCTATTCTTTTACATGGTAGACATAATTATGAAAACAAAAGTTAGACATTACTGGTATTATAAAAACCAAAACAAAGTACGGTACTAGTAAAGACATACAACAGAGAGTTACACGTTATCAAGAAAAAAAGCAAAGTGTATAATGATAAACGCAGATGTTCTAACATGAAAACGTTTAACCTTGGGGATTTAGTAAGAATTAAGAAACCTGGACATGTTCCAAAAGGTCAAAGTAAATTTTCTAAACCTGTAAAAAATCTTAGCCAAACTTGGTCAAAGTACATACAAAACAAGTGATGGTAAAACTCAATGTACAAAATGAAAATCAGCTTCAACAAAGAAATAGGCCATACGTACTTTACCATCCACTAAGAAACAGACGACCACCAAGATGGTTGAATGATTTTTTGAGACAGTGATAATGCATGTTTTAAGTTTCAGTTTTACTCAATTTAAATGCATAAATACTTGAATGCAGTGTCATCTTCTTCTTAAAAAACAAACCTGTTTGAATGCATGTGAACTTTTAAAGAGAGAGGAGAATGTTGTGTTCAGTAATTCAATTGTAATATTTTCTGGTATGTATTATCTCCCTTGGAGGAACAAGGGATGATCCGCATGCGTTCGTTTGTGAACGAATTATGTATTTGATGGAAAACACCATTATACCTAGAGTCATCGCCTCATTCACTTATTCACAACCCAACAACTAACTTGTTTAAGTGGTATTTAGAAGCAGGGGTGATAACATAATAAGTAAGACTTTATGGATTTTCAACTTTAGGGTTTATTCATACGCAACGTTTCAGTGCAGATACTAGCACCGTTTTCAAGCTAAATTATTCAATTAAGTAGACTTACCGACTTAAAACAGGTTCATTAGCTTGAAAACGGTGCTAGTATCTGCACTGAAACGTAGCTTGAAAACGGTGCTAGTATCTGCACTGAAACGTTGCGTAAACCCAGAAGTTGAAATTCCATAAAGTCTTACTTATTATGTTAGCATTGGACAAGTAGACCCATTTGTAGCTACCGAGTTTGAATGCTTAATTGTCCTACAGTTAGATCTGAAGTAGGCTCAATTTTTTAATTAAGTCGACTTACCGACTTAAAACAGGTTTAATATTTCAATTAAATAAATTTTGAATTATTTTTTAAGCTTAACATGCCTAAAAAGAGGAAGTACTTTTTAATAAAATTTAAGTCTACAAACTGGGCGGAAGAGAGAAAATGATGGGTTAGCAACAAATACTTGAACTGTATTTCCGTATTTTTAACAGGGCTAATGGGCGAATTCAAGTTTCGTTTGACACATAAAATGTATCAGGTAGTTTAGCATATCAAATGTTATTGGACAGTGATACTTGAACCCATAATACCCGGGAAGTGAAAAAACTTTAAATTACACAGATATGTGCAGCTTAACTCTCTATCTCTATAAATAAGGCCGCATTGTATGATAGATTATTCGAGATACAGAACTCTGCATCTATAACCCGTTTGTTGTTTATATAAAGCTTGTCGAGTTGGTTGGTTTAGTCGCCTGCATGGCCTCTCTTTGTAATGGGTATAACCAGAAGTCCATTAACTAGTTAATGGGCATCTGGTATAACTGCTTTCTGACCTCCACAATCTCAGGTGGAAACCACTTGCCCTGTAGTTTGTGTGCTGATCTACGAACTTCTTCTCGGCCCTTGTACGGCGATAACTTTGCCACATTGGCCTTGATCTGCTATTTTGTCCGTGCTTTGGGGCCCCAAGCGTTAGACACCCTCAAATTCAATTTTAAGTCTTCCGTGTTGACTGTGTTGATTGTATTTTCTTTGTTGTTACTTTTATCCCACGGTGATCTGGTGAATTCTCATAAACACTAAAATGTTCCTCACACTGCGGTATTTTAGATCTAATAACTGTGCTTGTAGCCTCTGGTTTTGAGATTCTACCTTTGTTACGAGCGTCTCGTCACTTCTAGGTTTATATAATTGACGGCTTCCATTCACTTTTAACGGAGAAAGCTAAGTGCTGTATGACTTTGTACAACGTCATCTGTTTGATGGTACAATATGATGGTGTTAAGGCAACGTCATGAAGTTATGAAACTGATTTCAAAGCTAAAGTATTAAAAGGTGATTTAACTATTATTGTATATATATATATATATGTATATATATATATATATATATATATATATATATGTAAACAGTGGCAGCGATTACTATTACGTAAACCACTGCAGAGATTTTTAAGTTTTGTGACCTAATTATGTGCTGTGCCGATTGGCTTTTTTTTCTGCGCACATCCTGTTGATGGCGCGTTGACAGTTCTGGGTCGCCTTTTAACTTCATTTATTGGAAAATTATAACCTGACGTTGGGTGCCCGGATGTTGACATCAATGATGGGGTTTCCATTGATTCCGGCTTTCGTCCCGTAACTCCTGTTATCCTGGGTTATTCATTAACACTCATACACCTGGGGGTTGGTTTTTGTGTTTTCACCTAACATGAAAATACTACTGTTGTACCATTAAAACATCCTAGTGAGTTTACTTCTGAGTTATGTCCCCTTACTGTACTTAAGCTACGTTTACATGGTGTCAGAAGTGGGCTGGTACAATCAACAGTTATTCCCCTTGAGTATGAGATGGAGTTTTCATCGATGGATTCCGTTATAGCGTCAAGGTACTTGCAGAGTGGTATTACTAAGGTGTTTTGTTGTGCAATGCCTGTTTCTTTGACATCAAAGAAGGATCCCTGTACAAGTTGGAAACTTCAGCAACAAAACAATTACCTGCAACCTAGGACACCAATCGGAAAAATGTTCCCTGCTACATCTGAACCTAAGGTTGATGTTGGACAAGTGGGTCTCAATAAAATGGAGGTCATAAGAACAGATGGAAAAGTCCAATCTACTCCGGCAAATGACCTACTTTCTCGAATGGACATCGGGGAAGGCATTAATGAGGATCAACAAACCAAGCTAAGAGAAACTATCAAGAAGCACAGGGAAGCATTCAGTAAGCATGCTGATGATATTGGTTACTGTGATTTGGTGGAACACAGGATTATTACCAGTGATAATATACCACGCCTTTGGAATGAGGTGAGAGACTATATCAGGACAGCATTAGATAATGACATCATACAAGAGTCCTCAAGTCCTTATGCAGCACCAGTCGTTCTCATTCGCAAGACGGACCAGTCTAAGATTATGTTGTGACTATCGACAACTTAATGCGAAGACGAGAAAGGATGCTTATCCACTCCCAAGGATAGATAAGGCTCTTGATGTTCTGAAGGGTTCCAAATATTTTTGTAGTCTCGATCTGGCTCATGGGTTCAATCAACTACCTGTAGCCATGGAAGACCGAGAGAAAACAGCATTCAGGACTGGTACTGGAGGTTTATACGAATACAAGCTCATGCCTTTTGGGTTAACCGGAGCACCTAGTACTTTTATGCGTTTGATGGATATACTTTTGGGTGATTAGAACTTCCAGACAATCTTAATCTATTTGGATGACATCCTTGTCTTTGGGTCATCATTTGAAGAAACCTTAGAGCGTCTTGATATGGTATTGACAAGAGTGTATGATGCTGGTCTTAAAGTCAAACCTGAGAAGTGTCAGTTGTTCAAGGAGAAGTTTAGATATCTGGGTCACATTGTTGAAAGCAGTGGAGTATCACCTGATCCGGAGAAGACCGCCTCTGTTCAACATTGGCCGACACCCAAGACAGAGACTGAGTTGTGATCAGCACCGATATTAGGAATTGGTAAATGGGACTCCAAATGTGATGATGCCTTTGCCGAGTTGAAATCGAAGTTTACATCAGCACCGATATAAGGTTACCCTGATTTCACCAAACCTTATATCCTCGAAGTCGACGCTATCAATCTTGGGCTAGGAGCTGTTCTTTCTCGGGAGCAGGAAAATGGCAAAGTCGTCTTGGGATGTGCGAGCCGTGCACTGCGGAATAGTGAAACTAACATGAGAACTACAACAGTAGGAAATTGGAACTTGTAGCATTGAAATGGGCCGTTTCTGAAAAATACCGAAATCTTCTTCTTGGATCACAATGCTTAGTTTATACAGACAACGATCCACTGACTTATGTCCAGTCAACTGGTAAACTTAGTGCAACTGAACTACGATGGGTGGCTGAACTCGCGAACTTTCATTTGACAATTAAATACAGATCTGGCAAAGTCAACAGGGGTCGGTTCCACAAAGCATTTTCTGACTTAAATCAAAATACTAAATTTGATATTTTTGCCACTTGCCTTAACTTAATTTTAAATTAATACCTATAATTTGGGATTTACTTAGGTTATAAGAATTATGCTAAAAAATTAAATGTTAAAATTCAAAACTGAGGAATGTTAGGGCCTTTAAACATTTTGACTTAAGTATAAAACTGCTTTGTGGAATCGGGTCCAGGAATGCAGATTCTCTGAGCCGCAAAGTTGAGCATACACCAGAAGCATCATTCCTTGAGGAGATCCAGGCACTTGCGACCACGTCAACAACTACAATCCATAGTTGTACAACTCTACCATTACTGTTGCAAAGCAACATCCATGTAATTGTAAGGGATGTATACATCAGCGAGACAGGTGTTGAACCCCAACGAAACTTACCTGCACATGCCCTGAACCAGTTCAGTAAATCGTCCAATGAGATCTCAGCTCTTCAACTCCAGGATCCACACATTGGTCGAGTGCTCCAGTATTGGTTAGACAACAACCTACCTGCTTCATTGAAGGGAGAATCCAGCGAAGTGAAGATCTTGTTACGATCATGGAACAGATTGACTAGAGAAGATGGTGTCATATATCGAACAGTCAACCTTGGAGGTCATCAGGTGAAACAGACAATCATTCCTGTAACTCTGAAACAAGAAGTAATGAAAGCTGCACACGATGATCTTGGACATCAAGGAACGGATCGCACACTTCTCTTGCTTCAGGAACGATGTTACTGGCCTGGGATGACCAGAGATGTCAAGGAGTATTGCAGTTCCTGTAGTCGCTGCATGCTTGGCAAGGAAGGGAGATTAGTTCGCACAACAATTGGTCATGTCATTGCCAAGAGACCTCTTGAGATAGTGGCGATTGATTTTACTTTATTGGAACCAGGTACTAACAACATAGAGAATGTCCTTGTCGTCACCGACGTCTTTACAAAATTCACCCAAGCATTTCCAACCAAAGACCAGACAGCTAATACAGTGGCTAGGGTACTAGTCAAAGAATGGTTCGTTAAGTTTGGCGTGCCAAAACGACTCCACAGCGATCAAGGTCGTGACTTTGAAGGAAGAGTAATTAAGGATCTTTGTCAGATATATGGTACTCAGAAGACCTGCACAGTTCCATATCACCCTCAAAGGAATGCCAACTGTGAGAGATTCAGCAGAACTCTCCATGATCTTCTAAGAACGAAAATGGCCTGAACTACTTCCAGAGTTGCGCTATGCATATAATTGCACACCATACAGAACCACAGGGTATGCTCCATTCTATCTTTTCTTTGGCAGAGAACCACGGCTTCCTCCCGATGCTCTGTTGGCTAAAGATATTAAAGAACCTATTAAATGGGTAACAGACCATCGTAATCGACTAGCGAAGCATTCAAGCTGGCGAGTGAACGAATTGAGCGAGAAGCTTTGAAAAGGCAACAGAGAGTTAACAGGTTCTCTAACGACTCAACTTTACATGTTGGAACTCGAATATTTCTTCGCAACATTTTAAGGGACGACATTAAATTCAAAACGTATGGAATTCAGTACCACACAAGATCATTAAAGTTCATGAGAACAACGTTTACACTGTACAAGCACTGGAAGGATCATCCGAAAAGGGCGTTCGTCGCAAGGAGATTCTCGACTCAAGAGTTTTGGTTGATGACATCCATCCTCCAAATGAAGATATTACTGCAGTTATTGATGATACAACAGATGTTAAAGACAAATCGGATGATGACACGGAGTATTGGCTTTAGCCAATGGGAAGCGGACATTTTAATTCAATTATTCCTGATCAGAATCAGTCGATCACAGATAACTTGATCCCAGATAATGACATAAGTGTTGGACAGGAACATCTGACTCAATCAGAACCACTGCAGAGCATCCGTCGAACTTGCTTTGATTGTTTTTTTTTGTACATGTTATTATTTGCCTGTCAACCATTTAAGTCAATGCATCTTGTTTATTTTGTCATTGACTACGGTACATTAATTTTGCTCTGTACTATTTTCTAGTCATTTGTACTGTTGGTAAAAAATAAAAGTATACTTCAAGCATTGTATGTAAGGTAGCGCGATACACTGTAGTCGATGAACAGTATATCGAAACACGTTATAGGTTATAAACGAACTCGTATTCTATTGTGATATAGAACCTGACGTTTGGTGCCCGGAAGTTGACATTAATGATGGGGTTTCCATTGATTCCGGTTATAGTCCCGTAACTCCTGTTATCCTGGGTTATTCATTAACACTCATACACCTGAGGATTGGTTTTTGTGTGTATTCTCCTAATATGGAAATACTACCGTTGTACCGTTAAACATCCCTGTGAGCTTACTTCAGAGTTATGTCCCCTTACTGTACTTAAGCTCCGTTTACATTGTTATATGCAAAATCGTTCAGTTATGTGAAAAACATACATCAATTTTCCCTAATATTCCAGGGTTTAGTCGCATTCTTGTAACTTGCCATTTTTTTATATGTCCATTTCCATATGCTAAAAGTCGAATAGGAACTTACAATCGCATATATTTACAGTCTAACAGCGGCTGAAATACAAAACCATACTTTCTATACTTTTAAAAAATTTACGATGATGTGACTACAAAAAAGGAAATATTATATCTGTTGTAATTGAAGGCCTATTGAAAAAATGAAGTTTCCCTCATTTAAACTTCTTTAGATTATAGCAAAGGCTTTGCGAAACGCAGAGGATGTGTGAGCTTCTTATCGGATTGTAGTAACTGTTTCATAGCATATTAATGTACTTATAACGCACTGCAAACGAATCCATAGGACGTGTATTTGCAATTTGGGAAAATGTACTCTCTGTTTGAAAAACTGAATACGTGGATTTACGAGTCAGTAGGGATAAGATTACATTTTGACAGGTCAATTTTATTCTGCTAATTCCCTACTACTGAATATGTACCAAGAGATGCCAAGAAAAGAATTTGTCATTTGTCGAAAGTAAATTTTCGATATTCAAATCTAGAAAGATAGACTTAAATATACATTGCTACCAAAAACGGCAACTATTTGTCGTAATTTATTTACTATTATTGTTATAAACTCCTTGTACTATCCTACATCCAAATATATACCATGCAAAAAAATTATGTGTAAAATGCTTATTCTAGTATCAATATGCGATATATAACATGTAGAAATAAGTACCGGTATAATATAAAACTGTTATATATTGAAATAAAAAATAAAATAAAATACAACAACAATTTTTTGAAAAGGATTACAATAAAATGTATATATTACCTAAATTGGTAATACAAAATTACTGTTACTGTTTTAAAGATTTGCACAGTATGCAGGATGTTTAGCTCCTCTCCATAATTGTATGCTGCTTTAAAAAAAAACAATTGTTTTCAATTGCGTCTTTGTTGTTATTAAGTCAATATTTCTATCCAACTGAACCGTAATGGCTGAACGAATTAAGTTAACTTTTCTTTGTTCTTATGTAAAACTTTGTTTAATGATAGCTCTATTTCCCTTTAATTCAAGAAAGAGCAACTCTACTTTTTCAAGAAGATCTTCACAGTTAATATTGGAAAACAAAACGCAGGACATAGATTCTAACTTAGAATTAAATGAATGTATCAATGGATCGATGACAATAAAAGAAGTTTCCAAATTGACTTTTTCTCACTCTCTGTTTCTCAGTTCAGAGGCGCGCTTACTTGCCTTATCTATATAATTCTCGCCATGTAATTGATAAAAGAGAAAATGAACGATGACAACAATGTTTCTTTTCTTTTCTACAAAAAACACCAAGCGCAAATGTTAAAACCATTATTTTTGGGGGTTTATTTTTGCTTCTAAATATCCCTGCTCAAATATACCTCGCTTCTCTTTTCTTCACTTCCAGATGTTCTGGTGGCATTCCATGGAAATACAATTTCGTATCTTGCCGGAGTATTTCAAAAACGTTGACACTGGTAGACATGGGTGTTGAAGTTAACGACATCTCTGAATAATGGTTGACCGATACTGAACTCCATAACAAAATAAATATCCGGCTGACTGCTATCCATCTAGGCATCAACTGAGAACTAAATAGCTTTTTTTTTAATTTTTGTTTTGCCTCGGGACTTCTGTATTTCAATGTCACCATTACTGAAGTCAGACGGTTATGAGGCTCGTGTCATATTTATTGATTGTAGGCCTAATCTTTAGCAACCGATTAATATTCGTATGCGCTTGATGAACTGCCAGACACAAGCTTTTGAATAGATCTTAATCTCGAGTTGTTATCGGTAACCGGAAGACATCTCGTGAGACGTTAGTAACGCGTTAAATTCTATGTAATGGCCAATACGTGAAAAGTATATAGTACACAAAACCGCCCAGTTAAATTGAAGCTCAACCTCAAAAGTGTATGTTAATAGGACAAATTACGCAATGAATATCATCCGAGTATACTTTTTCCGTGAATTCACTCACAGCGTAAGGCGTTTTAACCGAACCAGCATGCCCAGTTTTCTTCTGCTTGGAAAAGCCTTCATTCCAAGAAAGGAGCGGATATTCAATGTATGGGTTTTGATACTCATGTATACGATGTGACGCTTATACTTTGTACGGTGAGATTGAAAAACAAAATAACAAATTGTGTCATTAGTTTATTATTTTAAACCAATCTTTGGAGAGCTTAAGAACGACGACAAGCGTCTTTTTTTACTCGACATGAGTTTCGAAATATTCGGCAACCGAATGGACAAGAAATGAGAACGGTTATTGTCGACATCAACTCTAATCATACTGGCCAGCTAAATTAACGTCGCCAATGCTGGTTATTAGATTAACATCGACAACTGTTGATTCTTACATTAACATCGACAACTGTTGGTTCTAAGACTGTTAGCGACAACTGTTGGTTCTTAGATTGTTAGCGACAACTGTTGGTTCTAAGATTGTTAGCAACAACTGTTGGTTTTAAGATTGTTAGCGACAACTGTTGGTTCTTAGATTGTTAGCGACAACTGTTGGTTCTTAGATTGTTAGCGACAACTGTTGGTTCTAAGATTGTTAGCGACAAATGTTGCTTCTAAGATTGATAGCGACAACTGCTGGTTCAAAAACTGTTAGCGCTCAAAGTTGGTTCTAAGATTGTAAGCGACAACTGTTGTTTCTTAGATTAACATCGACAACTGTTGGTTCTTAGATTAACATTAACAACTGTTGGCTGGTTTTAGTTCAACAGCGACAACCGTTGGATTTACTACAACATAGACAACTGTTAGTTATTAAATTATTAGCGACAACTGTTGGTGCTAAGAATATTATCGCCAACTGTTGGATCTAACATTATTAGCGACAACTGTTGGTTATTGGTTCAGCAGTGACAACAGTTGAATCTTAGATTAATTGCGACTGCTTTCAGTTGGGTTAACAACGAAAACTATTTGTTCTTATATTTATAGCGACAACTGTTAATTTTAAGATTATAGCGACAATTGTTGGTTCTTAGATTTATAGCGACAACTTGTGATTCTAGGGTCATTAGTGACAACTTTTGGTTCTAAGATTAATAGGGACAACTGTTAGTTTTTAGACTAACAGCGACAACAGTTAGTTTTTAAATTAACAGCGACAGATGTTAGTTCTTGAATTAACAGCCACAAATGTTAGTTTTCAAATTAACAGCGACAACTGTTAGCTCTTGGATTAATAGCGACAAATGTTACTTTTAAGATTATAGCGACAATTGCCGGTTCTTAGATTTCCAGCGACAACAGTTAATTTTAAGATTATAGCGACAATTGTTGGTTCTTAGATTATAGCGACAACTTTTGTTTTTCAATTCATTAGTGACAACTTTTGGTTCTAAGATTAATAGGGACAAATGTTATTTCTTTGATTAACAGCAACAACTGTTAGTTTTTTTATTAACAGCGACAACTGTTCGTTATTACATTAACAGCCACAACTGTTGGATCTTACATTAACAGGGATAACTGTTAGTTCTTGAATTAAAAGCAATTCTGTTAGTTCTTGGATTAATTGCAACAATTGCAAGTTCTTGGATTAAAAGCAACAATTGTTAGCTCTTGGATTAATAGCGACAACTGTTAGTTCCCGGGTTAATAGCAACAATTGTTAGTTCTTGGATTAATAGCGACAGCTGTTAGTTCTTGGGTTAATAGCAACAATTGTTAGTTCCTGGATTAATAGCGACAACTGTTAGTTCTTGGGTTAATAGCAACAATTGTTAGTTCCTGGATTAATAGCGACAACTGTTAGTTCTTGGGATAATAGCAACAACTGTTAGTTCTTAGATTAATAGAGACATATGTTATTTCTTATATGAGCAGCGACAACTGTTAGTTCTTGGATTAACAGCGACAACTGTTAGTTTTTGGGTTAATAGCAACAATTGTTAGTTCCTGGATTAATAGCGACAACTGTTAGTTCTTGGGTTAATAGCAACAACTGTTAGTTCTTGAGTTAATAGCAACCATTGTTAGTTTCCGGATAAATAGTGGCAACTGATAGTTAGAATTACAGCGACGACAAATGGTTATTAGATAAACAACGACAACTGTTGGTTCTTGGATAAACAATGACAACTATTGGTTCTTGGATACAAACGACAACTTTTGGTACTTAGATAAACAACGACAACTTTTGGTACTTAAATAAACAGCAAATATTTAAATACTTCTTGTAATGATTCGGTCTAAAAAAGCTTAAAACTCAAAATGTCTGTCATACAACAAACAGTTGTGGCTTGTCCAACTACGATGGAGATAATTCTGGAGTGGTATCGTCTGTTACTAACAGCCCAATGAGACTTCCGCTTCTTGTTGACTTGTTTAGTAGTATCACAAGACGATTCTTTGGTTTTTCATGCAGGTACAAACTCCCAGGCTTTTGTTGACATAATATAGCAGGCTTTATGAAAGCTTCGGATTTAACTCTATCGACAATGATCAAAAATAGATCAAGACAAATATAAGGTCGGGAGAGTGCTTTGATTACAAAGAAACCTTATTATTTAATTCTTAAAAATACCCTTGAAACCGTTTAGCGGATCAAAAGATTTAGCTTATTTTTATAGAATATCTCATATACACTTTCCGCGGTCTATGGGCACCGCTAGATGCGTGGTTAGATGTACCCAAATTTCTTAACAAATTGGCTATCCACCGCGAACTGTTCGTGCACCTTCTCAAGCTGAGCACTTCCGATAACCTACAGAACTGTGCTCCGAGCAGGTTGCTACGTCCCGTACCAGTAGAGAACGAGCGGTGTATCGGCGGTCGGATAGTATCCTTTCCTGCCTTGCAGTATAAACGACTGGCGGCAGGCGTCATCTCCAATATGACTGTTAAAGTTTTAGACGAACAAGGGGGGGACGTAAATACCAACTACTTGAGTGCGGTCTTGCATATACGGGCCATATAACAGCATGACAAATGCCGGAGGGCCTGGGGCCGTCAAACA
>JARFOD010162724.1:0-11900 GCA_031763545.1 Mopalia muscosa | reverse complement strand
GTATAGTAGTAATAGTAGTAGTGGTTGTTGTAGTAGTAGTAGTAGTAGTAGTAGTAGTGGTGGTAGTAGTAGTAGTGGTGATAGTAGTAGTGGTGGTAGTGGTAGTGGTAGTGGTGGTGGTGGTGGTGTAGAGAGGGTATTCGCTTTTGAATTTTTAATTTCCTCCTTTTTCCTTTAATTGTGGAAGTATTTTCCTTACGTGACATTTTCTAAAATATTTTAAAATAATTTATTAAATCAACCAAAAGCATAACGATATATCGTTATATTAGTTACTTGATGGCTACTTTAGAAATACAAAATTTAAAGAAGGAGACAACGCGATAAAGTCATTATGCAAAAGGACTGTCGAGGTGAACATATTAGTCAACTATCTAGTGCCACAAATCCATTATACGATATCTTTCTGGCATCTCAGGAAATAAACAAAGTCACGTGGAGGAGTGTATTCCAGAACCATTTCACGCGACATCGCCGAATGATCCAATCGCACATTAGTTTCTCGTGCAGAAACTGACAATAGCTGTTACATCACAGCTGAGCCCATGTGTTAAACGGCTGCTTGACGACAGCTCAATCCTCAAAGTAAGTTTGATCCAAAGAAAACTATACGATTATTCTATTAATTCTAACGTATACGTACAAACAAGTCAAGTGTTAATGGTAGCTGTTTAGACTATGAATTTACCGAAATCCTACAATAATAAAAAAATAATAACATTTATCAAACATGTATTTAGTGGAATTAAAAATTGTCAGATAACGCCGATGGTATATTAAAGGAACTCTGTAAGCTTAAGTACAGGGCTAAAGCTCTGGTTCTGTTTTGGTGTCGCTCTCTCACTAAACAACATAATGTATTTTCTACTTAACAAACGTCTAACTAACAATACATACGTGCGAAACATATTTTTTTTACAAACTTGTAAAACGACGTTAACATGCAATGTTAACTAACACGTGTTTCGATGTCGGTGTGTGGTAGCCTTGGCTTGGGTCCAAAAGGAATATGTCTTCACACTTAAGTTAACGAGGGGAGTTAAAAAAGAAAAGAAGCCAATTATATCGGAGCAATTTCTCGTCCGTAGACAAGTGAAAAATATGATCGGGGTTGGATGGCTACATGTCTGATGGGAGCAATGAAGATTAACGACGCAGATGCTCACAGAGCCTCTTCTTGATGTATATCGCCAACAGCATAATTGCGAAATCAATCCGTAAGCGGGTAGATAACTCCGATATTGTTACGCACCAAATCTCGCCTTATCTCGTTATGGCACGTTAAGGGGTGGGATTAGAGTATCACTGATGTGGTAAGTCGTTAGTAACCTTTATCTACATGATTTGTCATTGCTCCAAAAATTTGACTGGTGAACAAGATAAACAAAGTTGAAGATTGTGCTGTGTGTTTGTGTTTGTCTTCTTACGCATTCTTCCCATTAACACGTTTTACTCATTTTTTTCTGTTCGTATTTCTTTTCCCCTTCCTATTTTTGTTTGGTGTGTGTTGAGAGAGAAAACTGAATTTTTTTCTTAAATAAGAGTTAAAACTAAACGGAAAGAGGACGGGGAATATTTTATATTTTTTTATATAGTTTTCACATGAAAACTCTCGTTTACGGGGGAGTAAAATTTGGGCTGCATTACATCATATGTATAACTTTTTTATTCATTGGCATCAATCACAATCCAGAGATCTCTCAACTACATTCATTGCTTCGTTTACTGATATCACTTTCAAGCCAAGTTATCGCTTAAATTATTGATATAAATGTCAATCCTGAGGGCACTTGGCTTCGTTTATTGATATTAATTTCTACCCAAAGGTTACTTGATTTCATTTATTGATATCAGTTTCAAGCCAGATATCACTTAGCTTTACTTGTTGCTATCAATTTAAAACTCTACATATGTTTAACTATTGTGCTTCAAATTTTATACAAATTTTTTTAAACCATGTCATTGTTGATCATTGCGTTGAAAGCGCTGTTAGTTTATACACCCCTAGATGTTGTTCCTTAATTAACGAAGAGTTGGTATTCATATGAAACCAACTGATGATCAAGTATCCTCCTCGGTAATATTTCGTTCCTCTAATTTCGGATGTACAAACCTAAGCTGACTGCTGACTGGAATGAAGACTGAATAATGTTATTAAAAAATCTTAAAATGTTCAGATCGCCGAACGGCTGATATACAGCTCAATATGACCTGGAACAATATTTTATGTTCATTAACTTAGTGTTTCAGATGGGTATATAAAAAACGTTTTACGACTTTTAACTTGTTACTTAAAGAAAGTTCAATGATTTAGAGCGATTTAAAGACGAGAATAGGCAGTACCAACAGTGTATATGTAAAAAAAATGTTACCCCTTCAAAATCAGTCCGTCGAACTATGAGCACACTCTGTATAGTATCAGTACAGCTTGATGTATTTACGCCCGCGTATAACCAGCGATCGGCTTACAGTATAGCCCATACTAACCCTATACGCTGGTACATATAGCACATTTTGTTAGGTCTAGCTACCGAATAACACCAGCCAATAAAATTCGATCTTTCAACGCGCTTTTGACTTTGATTGTTTGTTTGGTTACAGGGGCAGCACATCCTTGAGCCGCCATTTTACAAACCTGTTTGCTCACTTGACCAGGTCAACCAATAGAATCTTGTGTGATTTTTAAGCCTGACTCCGGGTTTCACAGGCATTTGACTGGACCACGTCGTCTAAACGCTTTAGGCCCATAATTAACAAAATGTTATATATGTACCAGCGTATAGGGTCAGTATATGGGCTATACTATAAGCGCTGGTTATACGAGCGTACATGTATTAGGCCTAGGCAAGGCCGCACAGCGCAGAGATCGAGCGGTCGATTGATTGATTGACTGATTGATCGCAGGTTTATTTCAACAATATTTAACACGAGCACAACCGAAGTGTGAAGTGCCTTCATAATGTTGGAAAGTTAATTTTCTCCCAGTGGTAATTATGACATTAATACTACTCTTAAAACAAACTGTCCTTAGACAGAGCACGGAGAGAGATCAAAACTATGTCTGGGGTTGAGATTACCAAGATATGCATGCTATTGAATTTGTAAAACATTTCCAAAGATATATGTACAAACTACAAGATCATAGTTAACAAAATAGAATAGAATAGTTTTAGATTATGATGGGGCGTGCAAGCAAAATTATAACTAAATTCTAGCCGGTGCCTTCTACTTCACTGGGGTTATATCAAACTATCAATGACTGGAAAATTCTAATTAATTTAAAGAGAACCTCGCTAATTTAAAATTATATTGGATGGTTCACACTTTGTCATTCAGTCGTGTACTTTTAGAAAAAATACCCCCTCCCTCAACCCCGTCTGCAAAGCTTTCGGACATATTTATGAGCCATATTAACTTTTGCACGCGGCCGGCGTACACTGTAAAGAAACTGGTCGTCACGACCAGCAAAAATGGTTATATTTGGTCAACTTTTGATTGGTCGAACTGACTGTCGAATCGATATCTGAATTTTAGGTATACGAGACTCATACAAAGTTAAGTGACTCTGACAATCACGTTTACGTGAGGTCATTATATCTAGCAAACGAGAATATATTTTTATATCAAATGTATGATTACGACTTGGTACAGAAAAGGTAAAAGGGTTGTAATGTTTTTCAACTATTTCTGAAGATGCGTAAGTATAGTTAACAATTTCTCAGAGCAAATCTAAGTATTTGTATGACTATTATCTCGGAAAAAAGATGTTTCCATCATAACAATGTGTACCAAAATATCTTGAAACAGTTAATATTCAAAACGAACAAGTATCATCTCACCAAAGGACATGCAGTGTCTAACACTAATCCTAAATCGTCGCAGATTTCAGAATTCGAGTAACATGGTTAAAAGATGGAGTTCAAGGGATATGCACTGAAAAGATTCAAAAAACGACAAATGTATATACTTGCTTTCCGAAAGCATTTTTTCATTTACGTTAATATAAATCTGTGGGTACCATCTTGCAAACGGTACGTAGGTCTGGACGATTTCAAAATGGCGAGCCTTCTGGCTAAGGGCAGTTTGTTTGAAGAGTAGCAACGCTGTCTTTACTTAGCACTAGAGGAAAATTAACTTTTCCACATTAGGAAAACGCTTTACATTTTGGTTGTGCTAGTGTCAATTATTGTTGTCAATTGACTAAAACGCCGCCATATAAGTGAAATACCCTAAAGCATGGCGTTAAAACACGAATCAACCAATCGAAATTCCGATGGAATTGAATATTGTAAGCTTTCTTATGGAGTTAATTATAAACACGAATGACACGAAGTTCCTGGGTCGTTATATATACACGTTTCGTCTATATTCTATAGGAAATCGTGCAATATCCAGTTAACCACATTCTTCATCAATTTAAAGTATTACATCTCTGGCAAATCCTGAAGAAGCCACATAATTTAGAGGGTAATATTTATCTTGAATTGTCAGATTTGGTAACAGAAGTTAATTGTGATAGATGTTCTGAGAAGATTAGTATCGCATTGCCCATTATATCGGAGTGTACCGGGGCAACAGAAAAACTCAATTCAACCGCTCAGCATTTGTATGTATTTTTAATATAATGAAAAGGGAGCAATTGGCTTGACTCCATCGGATTTGTATAAAGTAGTTAGTTTCATTGGCGCAGGCAAGTCGAGCAATATACAACCAAGAACACCTTTCATTAGCTGTTAAAGACAATTGTTTCGGTTTTATGAGTGACCTACACACATCGTATCGAGAGCATAATAATACATAAATAATTAAACGATTTATTTACAAGGCAAACACAGGCACTAGATTCCGGCATACTAAGATTTCCTGATCAAATAAAATGTTGGATGAACATGATTTAGACAGTTACACTATAGTGCCAGCCAAGCATGGGAACCTAGGAGTTGGGGTGATTGTCGGATTAAGGGAGATAACTTTTATTCAGCTAGTCCAATTGGTATAGTTGTGGTGAAATGTCACTATTCTGCCTGAATACAAATAACAAGTAACGCGACTTTCAGTTTGTACAGTTTACCTAATGATGAGAGGTTCAGGCCTGACGATGAAGTAAGTCACTCGAAGTTGAAAGCTTCACGCCTTGTCACAATACACAGCAACAACGTTCAAATCTCGTTACTGGAGTTGTTATTTCTTTGTTAAGTTTCTTAAAACCACTCCATATTCGAGTAAATACAAATATTTCGCTATAGTTATATCCCATCTTCAGACTTCACATCCGAGCACCGTGGTCGCTTCACATGTCGAAACATCACTTGACTCAATCCGAGTTCGTCGCGATCCCTCCGAGGTGGATACCGAAGTTTCCCTTGCCCAGTTCAGAAATAAGCAAACGCTACCGGGATTCTGCACTTTACCTTCCAATATATAAAAACTGTATGGCCTTACCTTGGTTTAAAACATTCCGACTTCTTCCTTAAACACTTGTGGGTAAGATCGACCACTTGGCGTCTATTTTCAAGTCAAAATCGATCAATTCTCAGCAGTATACCCAAATCATTTTTGATCGATTTAAACCGTTACCGATTTGAGAACGAGATTTGGCGGGAAATGATGTTGAGAACCTTCTCTTGGTAAGTGTCAAGGGAACAGGACAGATTTTTTTTGGCGAGGTAAGATGCAATAGAGATTCGTATTACTTTTGTTCAGATGCAGGTCTTATTTTTAAAGGTTTCGTTTGGCTCGACGTCGTTTCTATGTTGACTGTACAATGGCGGACTTAGGGGTTCAACAAAAAAAATGGGGGGAAAAAAAACGATGTAGGCAAAAAGAAAGAAGAAAACAATAACATCACAAAAATTAGAAATTTAGAAGCCTGAATGAAATGGAAACAATGTACTAGAAGGTCTATGGTCTCAAGTTTTAAATTTTAAATGGCAACACGAAAATATTGTTTTACTTTTTAAACTTTCCAGTTTTACAAAAACATAAGTCAGTGTACTGCGCTCTTTTGTCCAAGTTTCCTTACCACCATATACGCTCATATACATACAGGACCCACCTTTACAAAATGTTTTATGACAAAGAAATGATGTCCAACGAGTTAATTGCACACGAAAGAGTATTGGAAATTACCTAAGCCTAGTTTTATCATGTGCTCAGAGGAGATGACTTCGAGACTGTAACCTGCCTAGAATTTAGTTTTAGCGAAACTTAATAATTATTTGTATAGCTGATGGCTAATTAATACCGTTGATAAATGACTACAAGACAGTGGGGAAGTGAGACAGTATTCAGATCTACTGTAATCATGTTCCAGTTACTAAACAAGAACAACATACCAATTCGACCCTACTTTTCTTCATGCTTTTTGATCGGACTACATTTTATCTATGAAAACACAAATATACTTAAGGTTATATAAGCTGGTTGTCAATTTTTTCGATTTAATAACATACGTTAATATATAGTGATTTGTAATACAGTATGTTACAATCGTTTGTTTTTTCTGGCTGGTGAAATATTTAGGGAAACTTTACGCCAAGACAATAAGGATTCGCTGGTCTTTATTATGGTTCGTTTCGGGTTTGTGGAACGGCTGTTTAATTAGTTTTTCAAAATTTAATATGTAATCTATGCTCATATAAGTAACTCAGTCGAATAATTTTTATTGCCTTTATCTGACTTGAAGCTGTATATCTTTATAATGTCTCCAATGTTGGTTTTGTCTTTTCAGGAATCACCGAAATCAGAAGGACGTTTTGACAAAGGGATTTTGGCCCCGTTTGTCAAATCATTGCAGATCATAAGCCAGGCAGTGGTGGCCACTTTCCAGTCCTCTGCCAATCCAAAGAACGCCATCAAATGGTCCACTGTGAGAACTCCGATCGGTGGGACAGCTAAAATCACCTAATACGATGGCGGAAATTGACGTCAATGAAGATATTGACCCCACGATTCATCGAGTGACTAGTGTACAGGGTTTATTACGTAGTGTCAGGTATCAGACCTACCACCTCACATACAAAGGTCTGGTACTCTCGGACAAGCCCGCCACCTGTATGTGTGGGGCCGGCAGGCACTTCTAACATCAAACCTGGGACATAGAGTAAACCAAATAATAAAACTCAACAGTTTCTGAAATATTTTCGTTTCTAATTGAACTTTCATTGTCCCGTGACCCGATGTTGTCTATTCCAGGTCGTCTTCATACGAAATTATATATCTGGTTTCTGTATTCCCGTCACTCTATCCCGTCATCATGTAAGCCACTTGTCATTTCTTTTCAAACAATTCTGTTCTTTATCAAATTATATCCGTTTATGAAAATTCGAACAATAAATAACAGTATTCAGACAAATAAAATATAACCAAAGAAACTTCCGGATCATAAACTCTTTGTTTTCTCACTTTGGTTAACAGGAGAATAAGAATGTATTCTCGTCGGTAAGAGTAATCTTTAACGTCGGCGATGCCGCCGATGAGCTGTTCAATTAAATAGGGATTGACCAACCTGAACCTCCGATTCATAGAGTATTTTCTGTCTAAACAACAGATGGGAGATGTTCGGGCGGCAATAAATCTAATATTACAGTATTACTTTTATGTTTATCTTGATAAATAATTGGTTTGCTACATTCATTTAAGTGTATGTAAAAAGCAGGCTTCCTGTTACAAAATATACGATATTCATACATCTATCGCAATCTTGTGTCAAAACTTGGTCTCCAGTTACTTCCCTTTTCCTTCCAAGAGTCACTCAAGTAAGGAGATGAAAATTGTAGCGGTATGTTTGTTTGATTGGGGTTTAACATCGTACTCAAGGGTATTTCAATTATATGACGACGGAGTATCCACTCCACCTTGCCTAATTACGGTCGACAGCAGGAGAAAACCTCCAAAACCACAAATCGAATTAGGGTTAGTAAGCGCACACGCTACCACTAAGCCACGGCCACGGACCCAGTTTAGAGCACCTTCTATGCAAGGGTCAGTATGTGTTAGACGAGGAAGAGGCGAAATGTGACGATCTTTTCCGCCTTGCCTCGGGAAATTGAGTTTGGAGAGGAGAGTAAAACGTAATGGGTAATATGTGGGGGACCCATGGGCGATTATAATTGGGGCGATTGTACTAATGGCTGGAAAAATCGCCCTGTGTGTTCAGGCCGGCGACAGCAATTATGATTGCCGAAGCCGGTCGGCCGACCAGTCGCTCGGATCAAACATGTTTGATATTTTTGGCCGATTTTTAATCGCCAGCGATTGATCGCCCGTGTGTTCATGCAAGCGACTACAGTTGCGCGAATCAATGTTGTTAAAACAATCTAAGTTTGACTTCTCCTCACATCACACACAAAATGGCAAATTCAACGAATGATGTCTGGGCGAAATTATTTTCCAACTACTCCGGTTCTCCAGTCAGTCTACGTATTAATCTTTTTTGATGAATAAATATATTTCCGCTTTAAGCGTGGACGTGACTGATGTTGCTGTTTTTTAAGGTAAAAAAAATACGCCGGATCGCTATGTTAATCGCCTCGTGTAAGCGCTCAAGTCGGCCGAAAACTTTCGCTGGCGATCAAAGCGTGTGTCCCCAGCATAGAGGTTGAGCTTTTGGCAGAAGATGTGGTAGGCAAATTCGCTGTGGGTAAAGGGAGACTACTTCTGATAACACAAATAGTGGAGAATACCGAACGTTATCAAATCTAGTACCTAGTTCTGAAAAAATATTAGAATATATAATAAAATAAACTGAGCCTTGACAAATTTTATATCACGTTTTTCATGAAATCTCATTTTAATCAATCATAAATAGACATTTTCTTTGATATATTTGCTAAGATATATTGGTTAACAGTCGGCTTGAGCATGTCAATATATTAGCATATACAAGTATTATGTCTGTATTTATTCTATAACTCAATACAGTACTGTAGCTCAACATAAAGCACTTCTATAGACATTATATGTTATTCATTTTGTGACAAGTTCTCATGCCAAAAAAGTTTTTTTTGTTATCCTTCATAGTAAGATAATAACCACGAAGAATGCAAGTCAAAATACATAAAGCTACTGTTACACAAACAAAATTGATACTGGTAGATTTCCAAAAAGTTACATCTGTTAATATCGATATTAACATTGTGTACAACACAACTTTTTTTCTTTTCCAACCTACAGATTAATCCATTTCATGACAAATGTTTCAGTCATTCAGATGAAATCATTTCGGCTGTGGAAATTACTCTTCCCATTAAAGTGTTGTTTGTATACTTGTCAACACCACACCATTTTACCTTGACAAGATCTGTAAGTTCTAAGACATGATTTGTTTATTAACTTCAATACAGATACCAGCACAGTGTCAAGAAAACTGTTAATCTGTTGAAAACTTGCTTGATAAAGTGATCAAATCTTTGCTGAAAAGATGCCTAATCCATAAACAAGTCTTATCTTTTAAGTTCAACTAAATTCTTCAGAAAGCTCCATAAAACAGTAGTTTGTTGCATTTATGAAAAGCTGTACAACTCAAATAAATTTCATGTAAGTGTAGGCCTACCCTACATGAATATTTGAAAAAAATGTACGGTACCATACATAAAATCCCAACATTGGCCCTACTCTGTTTCTGTGGAATTCATTTTCTTTTACAGATCTGCTTTACTCTCCTTTCAGTTTCTCAACTCACTAGTCTTTAAAGTCCCCATACCATCTGAATGGCTTTACAAACACCCACATCATTATAGTTGAAATAATATAATCCGCCCATGGCAAGAACTGACACTGTGTTGGTCAAGACATTGATTTTAGGGACAAATTTCTTGACATAATCTGTGGCAACACCATGCAAACCCCTGTGAAAACAAAAGAAAATTGAAATTAAAATAGGTAGAATCAAGCAGGATCGGATAAATATTTAACATTTACTGAAATCACTGGTGTTATCATGAACATGCACATTGACATAATGTGAAGAATATAGTCACTGTTTGATTGGTTGGCGAATACCATCAAACTCATTTATCAGCAAAACTGCATTGCTGCTTATTTTTAGATAAAGGTGAAAAGATTGTTTGTTTGTTTGTTTGGTTGATTGGGGCTTAACGTCTTACTCAAGCCAAGGGTATTTCACTTATATGACGATGTGCCAGCCCAATAGGTGGAGGAAACCACTCTCAACACCACTGGCAATAAATAGACAAGACGGCACAAATACAGGACGAAAACAACAGGACACAATACAAACACCATAAACAGATCAGCTTCCTGTTAACCTTTAGCTCGGAAAAATTTGCAAAGCACAGAATGGAGAATAGTTATATCTATATTAGCTGGGCAAAAATCACAATACAGTTGATATAGGATAATAGGTGGTTCTAAACTTCTAGTGAATAGACTTGAATAACAGTTCCAGTCCAATAGGAACCAAAGTTCACTCAGTGGATCAATAGAAGACAAGAAACCTATAGAGGCTACTTTCAACAGCTATAATGGGATTATTTTCAACAGTGTGTGAAATTAACAGACTTGCCAAAGTTATCAATTTCCTTGGAACTTAACTTTATACCTTTATAGCTTTTGTGATGGGGCTGTTCTGGGGTTTGTTTGTTGTATTTCTGATGTGTTTTGAACTTTTTGTGCTTAAAGAAATCCAAGTGATCATTTTAGTTTCTTGACTCAATGCAGATTTATATTTCTAACTAGCTCAACAATAGAAATTACGACAGGTAGTTCTCTTAATGGTCTTACCAATGACCATGTAACACAACGGCTGTGGCCAAAGCATAATCCATCGCAGGTCCCTGTACAAATAGAGCTGCTGGGAGAATGGCAACCAATCCTAATGTGACGGCCCTCTCAATTGACCAGTGTGTGGCTGCTGTCACCATGTGGCTTCCACCCTGCTTCTCCTCTGAAACATTACACACATGACGCTGTACTCAGATCATAATGCTATACAACTACAACATTACTTTAAAGATGTGCACCATTCTCCACAGCAATTTACAATTACAATCACAGACTGAATGACACATTACCTAAAAAAACTACACATTTGCGCATTTCTATTGAAATTTTAAGTGAGATACATGTTTATTGATTCAAGATAATGTGAATCACACACCAATATTAAGTCTTACCTGGTGTGTACGGCCCCCTACGAGCTCTAAACATGTTGGCAGCAGGAGAACTTAGAGCTAAGGACTTTTTGGTAGCATCTGTTAAGGCTATGGACTTTGATGTGGGCCGCATTAATAATGCACAGCCTTTTCCTGTTAACAAAGATTAGAAACATTTTTTAAAAACATAAGAACTGAGTGTGTATTGAAAATATTAAAGCCATGAGATCAACAAAAACCAATAATCACATATTTGTTACACACCATTGTATTATTCTTGCTTCTCTCAGGGTCAGGGGAACTCTGAATCTAAATCCGATGCTTTTGTTTGTTTGTTTGATTGGTGTTTAACGACGTACTCAAGGGTATTTCACTTCTATGATGACGGATTGTCCACTTCACACTGTACACAGCCTTATTACCGTGGAAAACCAAGAGGAAACCTCGTAAAAACAATGTTGAGCCACAACATGCAACTCGCTCAAATACCTGATGGTTGAAAGGCGGACTCGAACTCATGAACGGTAAATCAAAGCATGTTCAGTTCAGTAAGCGCACTCGCTACCACTGTAAATCCTATGCTTTTGTTTGTTTTGTTTGATTGGTGTTTAACGTCGTACTCAAGGGTATTTCACTTATATGACGACAGAGACAAAAATAAAACATACAAACAGATCAGCTTCCTGTTTCCCTTTAGCTCCGAGAACAGCAGGGCAACAGAAAGCTCCTCTTTTCTCGCCTCTTACGATCGACCGAGTAAGCCGAGGGAGTATTCTGCAGGACTGG
>JARFOD010162713.1:0-11900 GCA_031763545.1 Mopalia muscosa | reverse complement strand
ATTGCAGAGAAAAGTAAACAAAAGTTTACACCGCGGTGTAAAGTAGTTTCCACCGCTGTGAAAAGTACTTTACACCGCGGTGGAAACTACTTTACAGCGGTGGAAACTACTTTACACCGCGGTGGAAAGTACTTTTCACCGAGGTGGAAACTACTTTACACCGCGGTGGAAACTACTTTACACCGCGGCGAAAAGTAGTTTCCACCGCGGTGTAAACTTTTCTTTTTATTTTTACTTTTCTGCGTTTTTTGTACTTTTTCTCTGTTTTTTCCTTTTCTCTGTTTTTTCGTAGACTTTCCAAAGTTCAAGAAAAAACAGAGAAATGTAAAAACCACAGAAAAGTAGAAAAAAGGCAGAAAAGTTAAAAACATAGAAAGGCGAAAACAGCATCTTCAGAGACCTGTCTGAAGGTCACGTTACTTTTTTAAGTGTTCGAAAACCGATGATCGGAAGCTACTGTCGTGCGACAGTCGTGTTGCAGTCGCATGTTCTCTAACGTTACATTCTGACGTCAAACATACTAAGCAGTAAGCGATTACGTAATCAAATTTGTGACGTCGCTACACAGGTTTTGTTCACAGTTTGACTTCCCTTCGCGTGGGAACACATTTTCGCTTAATCTACTACTATAGAAAGTCAATTGTTAACACTAGCGATTGATTTTGGAAGATGAAGGTATGACCTGATATTTGACTGATTTCATTTTGACTTTTTTTGGTTGCTTCTATTGTGGATTTTGTCACCCGGGATCGAACACGGGTTAAGTGGCTTGATGTTATACAACACTAATATTCTGTCACATTATAGCCTACTACGGGCGCCTAGATGGTTGAACGTTATCGTCGTGGAAACACACTGGCTACAATTATGGTCATCGTCGTATAATGACGTTTTGCGTTACTTCCCATTACGATTGCGAATGCTCAGGCTAAGGGCATTTAGTTAAATATTGTCTTTACTTATGGCATTGGAGGAAATTCCACCATTATCAAAGCACTTCACTTTTTTATGGTTGTGCTGGTGTCAAATATTATTGGAATACACCGCCTTTATATAAGTGTAATAACCATGAGCGCGTCGTTAACACACAAGTCAAGCAATCAATCATTAGTTATTGTGACTGAACCAGTCGTCCAGTGTATAAACATATAAAAATTCGGATTAAGTTGTTATTTAAATTGCTCATATGGGTCATCAGTATGTTGTGCATGACTAGTCGAACTAAATCCCAATTCACACAGGACGCGACGCGGCATTCTAATGGAACGAAAATAACCACCCTTTTTATAAAGCACAGCTGCAACATTGCCAAGTTACTCGAAGCGCTATCAAATTTAATCCGCTATCATATGAAGTCACCCCATGTGCTAGGTCTATCGCAAATTCACTATCAGTGATTTAATCTGCTGTTAGCCTTTATAGTAGTCTTTCTAGAAACTGGCGCAATTGCAACTTCACGAGTCGTAAGCTGGTGCATCTATGATTGGAAAATAGACCCAGCGACGCCCCATCCAGTGTAAATCTGGCTTTATTATGTATGAATATGTCTCTCAGTGGCATTGAAGACCCTTTTATAAACGTCGTACACGTAAAACTGTTAGAAAAAAACAAAACAACCGCAACAGGAAAATGTTGCTAGAAACCTTATTTAACTTTTAACTAGAATCTGTTCAAACTAAGAAAGTGTGGTCCCAAAATAACAAAAATATTTGTTGTAGGTCTACGACATCACGGGATAAAATGATAATATATAGCTCGTGGTAATGGGAGTTTTAGTTTGTTTAAATAAACTGGTCCATCATATACAGTAAGCCAAAGATTTCCGCCTGGCCAAGATACGGTCACTTTAATGTGTCAACAAAAGACTAATATGGGACGAGAAAGTTTATAACCAGCGAAAACCTGAAATATAGTCGTTTGGACTCAAAGAGAAAATGGTAATTGAGCATGACAGAGAGACAAAAAAACAAAGCACATAGAGAAATACTGACAAGTAGGGGAAGCTGACTATGACAGTGCGCAAGACCAATATAAGCTATTTAATGAAACAAATATGAGTTATGCGTGCTAAACCATCCAAGAGATACAGCTCGGAATAGGGTAAAGCAAGACAAGCTAACAAACTTTGAGGAAAAGCAGGTGAACTTGGCTATGGCGGAGCACATTGCGAGTCTATATGCTATCAAATATAAAAGTTGGGGAAGGGGAGTAGAGCATATGGACGACGAGTCGTGCATACGATAACGACGCACGACTCATATAGTATGACACCCACCCCATGTGTTGCGGGTGTATAAAACAGTATGCTGAATCTACCGAAAGCAAACCTGTTCTCGTAATGCCCATAGTGCTATTTACATGAGTTTCATACTTGAGAGTAGTAAAGTTAAAAGTAAGCTAATTTAATAGGTGACCATCCCATCATGCTCCACAACTGATGTATAAATTATCAGTTTTTCCATGAGACGGATCAGTGTAAGCAAACTATGGGGAAACACATTGCCAATAAATATAGTGTAACAGATAAAACACTGACCCTGTTAGCCAGCTACCTGAGTTCGAACATTGGTATAGAGGCAAGAACATTTTCTAGAGATACCGCATTGTCGACAAACGAACAGAAAAAAACTGACAACCTCACCGAAGGCGAAGAAGACTATTGCAGTGCACAATGTCACTGTGTCTGGTATGAAATGAATAAACGTCATCGGTTACATGCTAAATAATTCAAGACATTGGGGTATGACAGTTAGGAACGTTAAAATGAAAGCAATCATTTGAGTGCTTACAAGTAACACGTATTTTTTGTTATTGATAATAAGCTAAAGCTTATTGTAAAACGGTATCTGACTCGGATTACAACTCTTGATCGGAGGAAGTGGGGGTCCAGCAAACACACTACGTGCGTTAAACACAACGTTTTATATTAACTTTCTTTGCTGAGTAAACCAGAAAACAAAGTTGATATAACGTTATTATAACGTTGTTAAAAGGTGGCAGCAAACGTCGTAGTTTAACATTGTAAAAACACAAATCGAATACGTTGTGACTTTTTTGTGAAGTGGTAACGTCTTTGTTGGGATTGCATTGTGTGCTATTGACGTTAAATACCGGCGATATATGTAAGTACATACAGAAATTATTTAAAAGAGGTAACAAACAGCTCACTGGGAAAAAACAGAACCGGATATGACGTTATTAAAATAACAATTGGAATACATAAAAGCGTCGAAACAATTGAACAATTTCCACTATAAACAGGTGTTTTTTAAACATGGCAACAAGTTGCCTCCATGCCCTAAATGTATGTGACATAAGAATAACACAGTCACTGCCTAACAAAAAAAGGAAAAAAAGAAGAAAAAAAAAAAAAAAAAAAAACCAATACTTATATGTTACTTGACTATTTCGAATTTAGCGTTCCCATTCATATTTTTGTTAAATCATCTAGAATCAAATAACGTTTACAAGATGATCCTGTACGACGAGAGAAAAAAATAATGTATTTCAAAGAAAGCTTTAACTTTTTTCCTTGGCAGATTTCTGCATTTTAAGTGTAGCTGTATAGAAAGTTGGAATAAAATAATATGAGGAATATTGTATACAGACTCCCCACCTTTCGTTTAGTGTGTTATGGAATGACCAATAATCTATATAGTGGGTGTGGCAAAGCTGTACAGGGTTTTTTCTTCGAACTTTGGCGTTACTCACTGATCTAATGAATGATGTGATCAAACCATCTTACTACTATTTGTGTACATTTAAATCGTGTCTACGAACATCAACATGCATGATTGTCTTACAATGGTTAAAATAAGCAACTCAAGCGAGAATTGTTATCACTTCAGTCACTTAAACAGGCTATATTGGACTATGTAATCAAGATCAGTGATCGATCAATGGCTACAGTACACCTCCAGGAAGATTAAGTACATAGTTGTTGTAAGCAATCATCAGTTCATCATCGTATCAATATGGAATCCTCTCGCGTTTTCAGTTCTGCAATGATGCAGTTTCACATGGTTATCCTTATAGTTAATAGCTTTCAATATCTCGTCCATTCTTCGCCAGTTTTTTGCGTAGTTGAGGAATTATTGTTTGTTCTAGGTGGGTACAGAACTTGTCTAGCACGAACAGGGTAGACATGTGCACGGTAACAGCATAACATATCTATGAGTTCATTCCGGAACTGGTGACCACTCACGCAGTAAAGGATGAAGTTAATAGCGTTGTTAAGGTACATCAGGAGATTGACCAAAGCCCAGAAGAGTAAGAGAACGGCTTCTTGGTGGGGAGTCACTCCGTTATGCCACACTGGAGACCCAATGAGGTATATACGAGATGGTGCCGTGGTGACCAGAAATACCGTGTTAATTGCCAAAAGAACTGCGGTCATTGATGAGATACGGCGGTCCTGAGAGACACTTACACGAGCCAGCTTTTCCATCCTAAAATGCCGAGATATGACCACCTTCCACACAATACAAGTATTACAAAAGATGATCAGTGTGAACGGAATCCCAGAAGAAATGGCCATATCTAGCCAAGGCCAAACGTCCCGGAAGAACTCTGAATATTCCGGCGTGGCATGGTCACAGTTCACGTTTACTTGCAAGAATGTACCGTTATCATCGGAAACTGTGGTAGTATTTAATTCACGGAAAACCAACTCATGGGAATTTACAAAAAATACTAACAAGAAGGCGATAACAATAGACAGCTTACTTTTCCTGCGACTACAAATCGTCTTTGCTTTGAGGGGAAAGCAGACGCTCAGGAATCGGTTAAATGTCACAAGAACAAGAATCCAGGTGGAAAAGTGAAGGGATGCGTATACAGAAAAAACATGAAGCCTACATCCGGCGTCAGAAAGCTTTCTTATGTCTACTTCATACAGGTGAAGAATCCATCGCCGAAGAAGTCCACTGTAGAGAACAAAAAGGTCAGCAAACGCGAGAACGGCAAAGTATGGCGATGTAGGGAGTCTCCATATTGCACTGCGGCAAAGTACAAAGATTGACAAAATGTTAC
Organism: Mopalia muscosa; assembly: GCA_031763545.1. NCBI lineage: Eukaryota > Metazoa > Mollusca > Polyplacophora > Chitonida > Mopaliidae > Mopalia > Mopalia muscosa. Next base: position 6,869 of record JARFOD010162713.1, on the reverse strand, counting down.
CTATACTTCCGATTGCCAGAATAATCGGAGAAACATAAATCCACAAATACCTCGACACTTGAAATTCATAGAAATGTTCCAGTGTGCTTATGTTTGTTTTGGTCGTATCATCGTCACCCAGATTTTCGGAAATGATACTAGTATTGTCTAAAGCCATGTTTCCAATAGCTAACAATATCTCCTTTGTGCATGCAACTCTTCTGACGAATGACTGTCATCAGTTTAAATATATTTTATATCTGTGCAGAAACTGCACAGAGTTCGCTCCTGAATTTAAGTTTGTTTGTCCGTTTCTATCGAAGAGGAAATAAACATTTTCTCTGGTTGTTAAGGTAGTGCTATAGATTGCAGTCGTGGTGAAGGTAAACTCCTAACAGCAAATCACTCAAGCAATAAAACAAGGAACTGCCTAGAAAGCTGAAGTGCAGAGACTGTGTGTTGTGATGTGGTGTTAAATCTGTTAATGGTGAGAACCTGCCAGACGGATCATGAACTATTCCACCCCAAGTAGTATTTTGTTCCGTTTAAGCGTTTTACCAGCGTTTATTTGCTGTGAACGATCATCTCTATAGTATACATAAACGTGTATGCATTGCTGCTGACAATACAAAAAATCGTTGTCTGGGGGGTCAATCCACGGAATTAAATGGCTCCTTAGTACGGCCATAATTGCGTATGTTGCAGTTTAATATCGGGTTCGATGACTTTTACCATCAACGTTCGAGAGGACCAAACGGATGTGCCGTCAGCTAAATACGTTAAATATGCAAATGTCAAGATTTAAGTATCCCGAAACACAGAAAATAAAACACAGCAGTTATTAAATAACCATTCGGTTTTAATAAATTATATCCTTACCAGTTGTAATCCGTTTGCTTAACAGATCGTTTGTTACTTGACGTTAGACGTAACAACTTGTTTGCAGTCGACATCAGACTCTCCCAATGGCACTGCAAACAACATTTGTCTCCAAGACTTATTTAACATTACAGATGTAAAGGAAACTAAATATAGTTGCTTTGTGAATGTCAACATCTTTATGATAGGATAAATGGTTTATGCTCAAAGTCTACAAATGTTTTCAGAGTACACGGGAAATATACAAAGATGCATTTTCCCAGTTTTAATAAAAGTTCCACAATAAGCCCTAACAGAAAGATGTTAATGTCTTGAAAAGTATTTTTGTCTTTGCATCTGTCTTCAATGGTGTAAATATAATATAGATTATGTTTTAAGGTATTGACATTAGAAGACTATTTATTTTGGATCATAATCTGATTGATCCAGTCTAGGTAGGCTGCTGTTCTGGTGTACACGGTAGGCTTTTCTGCTTCCTGACATGTGTATGACCCCCAAGATGTGACTCCAACCAACACAAACAACCCTGACCGGAGACACACCAATGGACCACCGCTGTCACCCTGAAATCAACAAAGATGTAATAAACTAAGACACATCACACAAACATACACGAGACCTATAGTAAACTTTCAAAATCGATTGAGGCAGCAGGGACATGAACCACCATAAAATCGGTATCGGTGGATGGTAATTGTCTTCACCAGATAGATTTAAACGTTTTACAAATATGTGTTTGCTTTGTTTTTTTTCTGTTATAAAAAAAAATAAATGGTGAAGAAGACGGATTAACGAACCCACTTACTCGACACGCCCCTGACAGACCATCCCCAATGCACAGCTGCCTTGTACTGATCTCCCCAACAAGAGCCCAGCTCTGACGACAAACATCCTGTCGCGTAATCCTAACCTGCAACTGGTTTAAGACACCATAATTACCTGTACCTACAATACAAGTCAGTAATCATAGTTATGTGAACGTTACCGCGGTCAAAGTGTACAAGAAGCTTATGTTATTCAATCAATTTGACGCACTTTCAAACTTAAACGCAAAGAAGGAGAGCTGACTTATGAGTAACATTTACATTTTTTACTTTTCTTTGTTTTTTTTATCGACCACAGCGAAAACCGTTAGGAAAACTGTCATACCGGTGTGAAAACGTTTCTATCGCATTGTTAACGTTTTTACTGGAGACAAAACAGTCCCATGTATATGTTAGGCGCACTGTTTTGTAGTTTATCGCCATGCATTATATCCACTTTTTACACGTGCTTTGCTATTAATTAATTATTCATAAAAATAACTATTTGAAAATAATACCATTATAAAAACCGAATTACAATTTTAATAAAGAGCTGAAAAATTTCCACAAATATGTTGTATAAATTAATGTTTGCACTAACATTACGTTGTTTATCCCCATTATATTAATCACAAATTAAGACAAGGTAGTGTGTTAAAACGACAACCTTACTCAAGTCAACTCAAAGACTTTTATTTAAACAGGGTAGCTCTTTCAGCATTACACTGATTTCCAAAAAGACCCCGTGGGCCTTAACTAGCATATACAACGTACATATCTAGACTAGACCCTACAGCAAATGGACAACACCTTGACTACAGCGATGTCTGTTACAGTTATTTAGTGAAAGCAAACGAACGGAAATCATTAACGAATTAGATCTAATCGCATTAGGCAGAACGGCAGCGAGCTTTATTCCTCCTGCTTAAAGGACGAATGTTGTGACAGTTGTAGACTAAATCCGCTAGGAGAAGTAATGCTGTGACTATCGAGAGGACGAATATTATGACAACTGGCCGAACTCCAAGTACTTGAAACAGGAATGTTGAGATAACTGGCCTAACTCCATCTGATTGAAGGACGAATTTTGTAACAACTGACCTAGCTCCATCTGTCCTTGGAGGACGAATGCTGTGACAGTCGACTTGATTACACCTGCTTGAAGGAGAAATCGACCGGACTGATTCGAGGAGTTTGTGACGATTGGCCTGACTACATCCGCTTGAATGACAAATATTGTGACAACTAGGCTGACAACATTCCTTGAATGACAACAGACCTAACTACATCAACTTGAATAACAAATATTGTGAACAGTTACCTGATTTCATCAACTTGAAACACAAATACTGTGAACACTGACCTGACTACATCAACTTGTAGCACAAATATTGTGAACACGGACCTGACTACATCAACTTCAAGCACAAATATTGTGAACACTGACCTGACTACATCAACTTGAAGCACAAATATTGTGAACACGCACCTGACTACATCAACTTCAAGCACAAATATTGTGACACACTGACCTAACTACATCAACTTGAAGCACAAATATTGTGAACACTGACCTGGCTACATCAGCTTAAATAACGAACTGCACGTTATTGATCCTAGTTACCTTGAGTGTGATCCATCCAGTACAGAACAAAATGTGGGCCAGTTGCATTGAGTGTGACCACATCAAGTGATAAAGTACTGCACTTAATATGTGTCAGTTACCTTGAGTGTGACCCCATCCAGTGATAAAGCATGTGTCGTATCCATCAAAAACGTCAGAGAGTTGTGGCAGGCAGGCTGTTCTAACGTGATGCCCTTCCACTGTTACTCTCTTATTTAACTTGACCAAGGCAATGTCGTCCGGCAATGCTCCGTCTCTAGAGTATCCTGGGTGCTACATGTGTTAGAATGAATATCAACTTAATACTTAGATAACCAATAGCTCTATCTCGCTACCTCATACTCTATTTGAAAGGGAGAGCCAGCGAGATGGCCGCTACAGGCTTTCATATAATACTGAATTAGAATTAAGGGATTAAATACGAAACGGCTATGACATAAATCCTTTGAATATATTAGGAAAAAGAAAGTGACTTTAATCATATTTCGTATTAACCATAAAGTAGGCCTATATAGTATTGGAGAGATAACGAATCAGAAGCAATGGCTTACTTGTTGGAGACACATGACATAAGTCTAATGCTATTAATATTAAATGCTTTCCTATTACGCACCGAGAAAATGTTTGCAGCTCCTCGAAAAACTTCCTTGCCAGAGATATGTGCGTCATAATGATCCCCTAACACTAGGTAAAGATCTGGCCATTCCGTAAGATATCTGAAAAATATATGAAAACAAACAGTAATACTATAATCATATCTTTAAACATCTACGTTTACTGAAGCAGTTAGATTTGAAGCGATTTCTTAAATCGAATCATATAATACATCTGTTGTTTTAGATTTGATGGAATTGAATTGTCTAGAGGTATATAATTGGTGCAGAGTCTGATACATATAAATTTGACATAAACTTGTTTGCTAATATGGTCGACTTGAAGCGTTTGTAAGATTGCTTTCTATTGGGTGTTTTTTTGGTCAAATAATAAGCCAATAAGGAGGGTGCACATAAGATAAAACAAAGGGTAGATAAATGTATTTGCCACTAAACTACGAATCCTCACCTTGTTACACAATGAGCCGCTGTTAGCACCCACTGGTCGCTGATAAGTGTCCCCCCACATAGGTGACCATGTACGTGTGACCTGAGAGCCACCTGCCATGGCCAGCTCCACGCCATTGCTTCAATCCCTCCTACGACTCTGGATTGTTTTTGGGGTGTCGCCATAGATTCCATAATACCCTCATAGTAAGTTATTAAACCACAACTGTCATTATCTGGGGATGTGTCAATATATAGTTTTCTTCACTGATATATGTATATACAACGTTACGTCTTTTTAACTGGTCCATTAAATCAATTGTCTTCGCTGAACCTCAATTACCACATTACCGTATATAGATTAAAATTGTATTTAAATGGAAATTTCAACCGCATGTAAAGAGATGACAAATCCATATTGCATAAACATAGCGGGTTATTAAGCGAGAGTGTCTTATGACAAATATCATTACAGTATTTTTATTTATCAAAATCACTCTATACTATTCTATATTAATAGATGATTAATAGCTGTAGCACACTGACTGGAGTTGAATTATCGTTTTGTCACAAAGCTCATTTTGTTTTTCGCTTTGATGGAAAATTTTGTATACAGTGTTGAACACTAGCCCGGAGAACAGCGACGGTATGATGCGACAAAGTTTCTAACGTTGCGTCATCCTCTACACGTCACAATTAAGATAACGTCAAAAAAAACATTCAATTTGTATAAGGTTCCTTACATGAGGAAATGTATTTTAACGGTGCCAGGTACGTTACCTGGCGATTGGTTATTACTGGACACATTGTGGTATGGGTTCGGAACACAGCAGGCCTGATATGCATCACAATCCGGCATCTCCAGGACTTCTGTACCGTTACATCGGAGTAAAGGTTCACATTTACCTCCCTTCAATTCACATGTGTAGTCCATCCAACTGAAATGTGGAGCTGAAAATGCTGTTTAAAAGTAAAAAAAGTGGAATAGGGGGAGTATTATGGACGTGTTAGTTTATTAAGGGAATACGGTTTGTACCACAGTTTGTGATGATGAGTTGGTTGATTGGGGTTTAAAGTCGCATGGCGGCGTGCCCCAGCCCAATGGGTGAAGGAAGCCAACCTCAACAAAATTGGCAACAAACAAAGACAAGACAGGACAACAACAAGATAATCCCAGGACGCAATACATAACAAGGGCACCACAAACAGATCAGCTTCATGCTGCCTTTCATGTTGCTCTTCGTGCTGCTTCTTCTTCTCCGTGAGCACGAGAGCAACAGGGAGCTCCTGCTTAACACTTTGCAGTAGAAAAGTTCATATTAGAGGGCGGGTGACCGAGGATAGTATTGGTTAAATCTTCCACTTTAAAGTGTGGTTCACATGCTGATATATTATGGGCATTCCAATCTTATATCTTAAATTCTATCACAGATGGAAAATGCGTTTTATTACGCTGCCTGTCTTCAAATATATCTCGAATTGCGCACACCATGAAGGTACTGTAACTGTGCATCGTAGCTCTGAAAAAGTCTACGAAATGTTACTCGAGTACAATATTGTGACATCAATGTCATAAAGTCTATCAATCTAAATAAGAATTAGGTAGTAAATATAAAAGGGTTAGCTAATCAAAGCATCAATCCAATTCCAATCAAATGTAATCCAACACTAGAAACTATGCCAACACCTTAGAGTCAAACCTCGCGACATAACCATAGTGTCAATGTTATAATATTCAAACAAGGCAATTAAATCTGACATATTTCCCTTAAATTTGACCATCTACTTCTACGTAAATAATACGCCTTACAACTACTTTTATTCCTATTGTTTTCTATTGAAACGGTATTTAAAGGTGAATACACATACAGCTCCCATTAATAATTATACTCAGCAAAACATGCAGAAAATGGTGCCTCTTTGAACAGCAATGGTGACATCATAAATCGTAAATTAGAGAATGGTTGGATTTGTTCATCCTTCCATATTAGATGGTAACGTCTGTTAAATGGTGTTAAAAGCAGCTGTACTTGGAAAAGTTGGCCTCAAATCAGAAACACAAATGCCACCAAAGTTTCGTACAATGTGGGAAGTTCGCGACAGCTGAAAGTGCATCGTACTTACCCCTGTTAACGAACATAATAAGCAATAGAAAGATTTGCCCCATCAGAACCGACATCTTACAATCTTACAATCTTAAATACCTATATCAATCCATCGAACGGTTATTTACTTTTATATGGATACAACAATAATTTATCGCATACTTGCAGTAGTAAAAATGTCAAAATAATTCTATTGGTATTTTATTTCATGTTCTGAATCCGGTTTCTCAACAAGGCTAATGACTTTATAGACCTACAAGTATTTCAAATGTGTCCTTAAGATAAATATAATGTGAACATAAACCTGTAATTGATTGGAGAATGGGATTGCACTGGATGTCACCCAACAGGTATTTCTTATATAACTAGCTGTCCATCCAACCTGTCAAAAATATTCTTCCCAAGTTCTAACAGATATAGGGGGGGGGGGGGGGGGGGG
>JARFOD010162702.1:0-11900 GCA_031763545.1 Mopalia muscosa | reverse complement strand
TTTGTTTGTGATGTCCTGTATTTCTGTCCGTCGTCATATAAGTGAAATACCTTTGAGCACGACGTTAAACACCAATCGAACAAACAAACAAACAATTGTAAGAATTGGCAAATATTGGACTTCACTTCTGTAAATGGCGTTTTTTTTTTTCTCTCTCTCTCTCTTGTGGCGGAGTTTCAGCCTTCGTCTCCGTTATTAAACAAAATGCAGCTACTTATTAGTATGTACAGGCGTAATCTGGGTCAAAATAGAATGACACAAATGTGCATCAAATGATTTGTTAATAACCTTGTTATAAAGCTGCATTGATCTGTATATATATCGAATATAGTCCAGGTGTAGTCTAACAGTTGTAATTAGCGAGATTTATACTTCAGGTGTAACCTCCCAGAAAGTTTTGTAACTTTTGTTTTTGATAAATTTTCTCCATATAAATAACGAGTCTGCCATGGATCACTATATGTGTCACTCTCATGCGAGATTTAATACATGTTGACATATGTCGCCCGATGAGTGACAGTGTGTAAAGTGAAAAATGACAACCCCGGTGTGCCATATTTTATTCGCAGTTTAAAGGCTATTTAAATGAAATATGTTGAGCTGGCGATAAAAATAAATACAGTTAGTATTGACGTGTTCTCTTCAGTTTGAGCCAAAGTTATTACTTAAATCGATGGACTAAAGTGGAAATGTATGGCTTTCTTGGTCTGTTGTTTTTAATCTGCACCGAAAATAGCGTTTGATCGGGGTGACAGTTTTGTTGAGGTTTCACACTGTCACCAGCGACAACGGCGTGTTTTTATTTTAAGACCTTCCAAGACAACCGTTTATATAGGCCATAGTCCGTAAATCTGTAAAAGACTAAACTTATAATGAATGATGTTTTCAATCACATTGGTAATAATTTAATTAATTAGGATTTGATTGAAGAATTATAGAAACTAAGTCGGTAAAACTGGCTCCCTTAAACTCGCACCAGTACATCATATCAGACGTCATACACGATCTTTATTATCACATTCATTTTTTATCAATTGATAAACATAGTCCGTGCTGTGTTGATGACGCACAGTGAAGATCTGTTTTTGGTTCTAAAGAAAAAGTACTTCTGACCTAAATTTACGTATTCACAATCCATATTAAACTCCCTAGGTCTATGTAAGTGTGTAAAAGTTGATGACACGGCGGTAAATAGGCTTCCGGCGAACCACATGCACGAAGTTATCGCATATTTATACATCAATCAAGCATGTGTGTAATGGTAATATACTGTAACGAGAACTCGCGAGATTTAGCCGATTAATCGATGACCGGAAATGCTTGAGTCGTAAATACATCTCGCTTGCAAGAACTACATATTTCTATAAATAGAACTTTTTCCACAATAGTGGTAAAGGAGATGTTAAAAATTAGAGACCATTGAAAAAATCCACGTGTAAAATAGTTATTCAAACATTTAACCTGTATAAAAAATCTCCACACAGTGTTTTTTTCTTTCTTTAAGATAAAGATGGCTCGTAAATACCTTCGAGTCAAAGTCCTCAGGAAAACGGTTCTCTAACGTCAGAATTCCATCGAACAAAGCTTCAACATATTTTTAAAATGTTGAAAACTTCTCCACAAGTTTTAAATTAGTCATAGTTGAATGCTCTATTAAAACGCCAAGCGAATAAATTATAAGTATATACATACAGGTAAAGCATTGAAATAAGAAAGGCAATTAAAGTACCTCTGAATACATCACAGATAGAAACTGCCTGGGATGTTAGATATATAGCCGTGTATTTACATCCGAGAGAGAGACGAATCGGCTACAGATATTAACACATCATGACCATACGAATTTAAAATATTTTCAGATTAACACTGCTTGTGTGGTATAAAATTTTTCTACGTTAGATCACAAACATTGTGTAATTATAAACACCGTAGTTTAACTGGTAAAACACGCTATAATAGTGTTATTCCTAGAAATACATAGACCGTATCAAAATTTTGTTACGAAGCTACAAAGAGCTCATCTTAATCATTAGATCTATTAAGATCTTAACTTCAGTTTCAACCACCTGTTCAAATCCTTATATTTTTAGTATTTTTTTTTCTTTTGTAATAAAGTACTATACTTTAATTTTTTTTTATAGAGGATGAACATTTTACTAAACCATATAATGTACACACTCATTTTTTATAATCTAGTTCACTTCGGATGACTGCGAAATGACAAGAGTAGAAACGTAGAGAAAATACACGAGTTTTTTTCGTTATTTTGGAATAACACTTTCTTAGTTAGAACATATACCTGTTCAGAAAATTTTGTAGGTTGAGACCAGTCCGGGAATCGAACCTACGACCCTCAGAGTTAGACACCGAATCGCCAGTACAGGTATATGTTCTAACTAAGAAAGTGTTATTCCAAAATAACGAAAATACTGTTAACCTTCACTTTCTAAAAGACACAAAAATTATTCAAGTCTGCAGTACAAATACATCTCAACATGATAAATGGATGTTTCCCCTTAGCTCTGGGAGCCCCAGGACAACAGGTTTTTTCCTTTACAACCAGCGGTTAACTCAGGCAAAACAAATGAAGATTGATTGATTCGTTGGTGTTTTACGACATAAGTTTTGTTTGTTTTGTTTGATTGGTGTTTAATGTCATACTCAAGGGTATTTCACTTATATGACGACGGACACAAATACAGAAGATCATAAACAAAAACAAATCTGCTTCCCATTACCCTTTAGATCTGTGAACACCAGGGCAACAGAAAGCAACCTCCTTTCTTGCCTCTTACGATTGATTGAGGAAGCCGAGGGAGTATTCTGCAGGGCTATGGCCCACCCGCTTACCCACGGGTGTACAACATAAGAACAAAAAAGATCATGCCGCATATGGCCCCACACCCCTAGTGTATTCAGCTACTTACAGGTTTAAATATTGGGCAATACATCATCCTAACTTGGGACCTCTTGTCAAACACCTCTGGTTGACCTATTGTATTTAAATAGAACATATTTGAGCATGTGAAAACTCCAAATTATCTCATAAGTTGGAATTCAAAGACTACACTTATATTAGAATAACAGGGCTTGAAAATTAGACGTTCCTGGAGCCCGGGGCAACCAAATTTTTAAGTGGGGCAAGTCAATTTTTCGGGTAGTTAACATTGAAGAGATAGGACAGGCAACTAAACAAATTGTAGATTGGGCTTTAGGGCAACCTGGGAAATCCCTAATTTTCAACCCCTGAATAAACAATTTCACACAATGTGTTTTGTAACAAAAGACTATAAGATTAATCTAGAAATGAAAGAGTTTGTTGATTAGATGTCCTATAGCCAGACTGTTGTACATATCCACACCCTGTCACTAGCTACTTACATTATGTACGGATGGACACTCTGGTAACTTTAAATTGAGAAATATCTTCAATTTACTGCAATGAGAATTCCTTGGATCCAGATTAGACTTATGCTGACCTGCCTAACCTGGGAGATTTTTTTGTGAAAGAAAATAATTGTTTAAGAGTATTTTCTGACCTTTAGTTGTACTCTTGTTTTACAGCATAGCATTGACTTTTAATTTCTTTGTGTATTTTAATGTCATATTAAAAATTCAACAATAATTTGGCCTACAAAATACAACATGTAGGCTGGTCTGCTAATGCTGAAGGCCTGCAGTCAGTCAGATCGACTAATTGCCCCAGTAAATAGAGCATATGTCTGTAATAAATTACATTCACATTTTTTGTATGAATATTAATTTTTGTTTTTATTTTTAAAGCATGTATTCATGTTCTGCACATATAATGTGTTTGCCACTGCCTGTCTTATCAGATATCTACAAAGCTAATCCTGATGAAAGAAAGCATCAAATTTATTTTATTTAAGTGGTAAAAAGTCAGGGTCTTAAGGAATTATTATGGTAACTTAAAGTTTGCAGGCTGAACCTGTTATAAGACCTACTTGCAGACTGACCTGGCTTTGGTCTCTGTTTTTTCTCTTTCTTATCATGTCCTGTAAGAGTCTTCTCATACTTATTCAACTGTTGTCTGGAAAGTAAAATAAATAATATTATTTTGTTAATAATAAATGTATGCCTTGTTCACCATGTTTTCACAAGATGTGTTTGTTTAATTCACCATGTTTTCAATAGATGGGTCTGCTTAATTCATTACATTTTCACTAGATGTGTATGTTTATTTTAACCAGGTTTTCACTAGATGTGTATGTTTAATTCACCAGGTTTTCACTAGATGTGTATGTTTAATTCACCAGGTTTTCACTAGATGTGTATGTTTTATTCACCATGTTTTCATTAGATGTGTATGTTTACTGCACCATGTTTTCACTAGATGTGTTTGTTAAATTGACCAGGTTTTCATTAGATGTGTATGTTTAATTCACCATGTTTCCACTAGATGTGTATGTTTAATTCACCATGTTTTCACTAGATGTGTATGTTTAACTCACCATGTTTTCACTAGATGTGTTTGTTTCATTCACCATGTTTTCACTAGATGTGTTTGTTCAATTCCCCATGTTTTCACTAGATGTGTATGTTGATTTCATTATGTTTTCACTAGATGTGTATGTTTAATTCACCATGTTTTCACTAGATGTGTATGTTAAATTTACCATGTTTTTACTAGACGTGTATGTTTAATTCACCATGTTTGCACTAGATGTGTATGTTAAATTTACCATGTTTTTACTAGACGTGTATGTTTAATTCACCATGTTTTCACTAGATGTGTATGTTTAATTTACCATGTTTTCACTAGATATGTATGTTTAATTCACCATGTTTTCACTAGATGCGTACGTTAAATTTACCATGTTTTTACTAGACGTGTATGTTTAATTCACCATGTTTAATTCACCATGTTTTCACTAGATGTGTATGTTTAATTCACCATGTTTTCACTAGATGTGTATGTTTATTTCATTATGTTTTCACTGGATGTGTTTGTTTAATTTACCATGTTTTCACTAGATGTGTATGTTTAATTTACCATGTTTTCACTAGATGTATATGTTTGCACTAGATGGGTATGTTTGCACTAGATGTGTATGTTTAATTTACCATGTTTTCACTAGATGTATATGTTTGCACTAGATGTGTATGTTTAATTTATCATGTTTTCACTAGATGTGTATGTTTAATTAACATGGTTTTCAATAGATGTATATGTTTAATTCACCGTGTTTTCACTGGATGTGTTTGTTTAATTCCCCATGTTTTCACTGGATGTGTTTGTTTAATTCCCAATGTTTTCACTGGATGTGAATGTTTAATTGACCATGTTTTCACTGATGTGTATGTTTAATTCACCATGTTTTCACTAGATGTGTATGTTTAATTCACCATGTTTTCACTGGATGTGTATGTTTAATTTGCCATGTTTTCACTGGATGTGTATGTTTAATTCACCCTGTTTTCACTAGATGTGTATGTTTAATTCGCCATGTTGTCACTAGATGTGTATGTTTAATTCACCTTGTATTCACTAGATGTGTATATTTAATTCACCATGTTTAATTCACCCTGTTTTCACTAGATGTGTATGTTTAATTCGCCATGTTGTCGCTAGATGTGTATGTTTAATTCACCCTGTTTTCACTAGATGTGTACGTTTAATTCACCCTGTTTTCACTAGATGTGTATGTTTAATTTGCCATGTTGTCACTAGATGTGTATGTTTAATTCACCGTGTTTTCACTAGATGTGTATGTTTAATTTACCAAGTTTTCACCAAATGTGTTTGTTAATTCACTATGTTGTCATTAGATGTGTATGTTTAATTCACCATGTTTTCACTAGATGTGTATGTTAAATTTACCGTGTTTTCACTAGATGTGTATGTTTAATTCACCATGTTTTCACTAGATGTGTATGTTTAATTCACCATGTTTTCACTGGGTGCGTATGTTTAATTGACCAGGTTTTCACCAAATGTGTTTGTTAATTCACCATGTTTTCACTAGATGTGTTTGGTAATTCCCCATGTTTTCACCAAATGTGTTTGTTAATTCACCATGTTTTCACTAGATGTGTTTGTTAATTTACCATGTTTTCACCAAATGTGTTTGTTAATTCACCATGTTTTCACTAGATGTGTTTGTTAATTCACCACGTTTTCACTAGATGTGTATGTATCAATATAGTTCTTAATGTGATCCATAGAGCACTATTTGAGTGGACTAAGTTTAGTCTATAAATTGCAAATTCTAAATAAAGTCTGGGCTTTTATTATAAAAACCTAAACATGCTCAAGTCACAGCCCACAAGCTCTTGTTTGGAGCCAGTACTCCGCAGAGTACAAAATCACAAATCACAAAATGTATAAACTTAGAAAGGCATAATTTTCAAAATCGCACATGTGTATGTAAAAAGTCATTTGCAATCATATCAGTTTTCAACAATACTCCAATCCTGTTGCAGATGACCTTAAGTATGTTCGGCCCAGGATTTAAGCTCAACAAAAACTTTTTTTAAACATTTGAATAGCCTTGGTGTTTGAAGCAGGGAGCAGCTCAAATATCCATATTATACTCAAGGACATTTTTCACGTCTGCCCATATAGTTCTCTGCATGGGATTGTAAATGATCATGATTGAAATAGTGTTGTTCAGCAAACTTAACTAAACTAAAGAAGAATTTTGAAGTGAACTTACATCAGATTACGGAGCTGTCCAGGGTTAGCTGTGCCACTGGGAGAAAAAGAACAGAAAATAAACATATGAATTTTTAATAAGAAACATGAGTTTGAACAGTTCAAATTATACGTGAATAAACTATGTAACAATTAAACAATATTTATTAATTGTTTGATTATGGTTTAACGCCATACTTTAGACCATTTTACTCATATGATGGCTTGCAGACCAGATATGGTTAATACAGGATACTGAATGCAAAATAGGACACCATTAACAGATCAGTTTCATTAAGCTTAGATATAGGTCTGAGAGCTACATGGCAGCAGGAAGTTCCTCCCAACTTCCCATTTAAACAGTGTATTTATTTCATAAGTAATGAACACAATACTTCAGTTATGTAACCAAATTTCAGTGTTTAACAGAGTACTCAAAGGTATTTCACTCATATGATAGCTAGCATTGTAATCTTGACATTTGGTGGAAAACATGAAGTAAACCATGTCGAACCCACTCTGTGATCTTTGTAGTCACAGGAAACATTACCAACAGGGATATTTTCTTATAAATAACCCAAAGACCCAGTCTATCAATCTTGGCCTGGGGCAATTCAGTTATATTAACCCACGCTAGCCCACGTAATGTGGATGTATAAAAATTTATATAAATACCTGGCTACAGCCTGTAAAGCTTTATTCAGATGGATATTTGGTGCTGGTGACGTTGGTGATGTGCCTGACGAATTTGAGGAATTCATAGGTCCTGAACGGACAGACGGTTTCTTGAAGTTAGTGTCTCCCTTATTGTAGTTTGCCTGGCCCATTGGGCGAGGTGCAGTGTTTTGGTATGACGGATTCTGCTTTGATCCTTGTGGGGGTAAGGATTCATTGGTCTGTCCAGGTTTGTGGATAGATCTAGAATTTGAGCTCCAGTCAGTGCTGGAGGATTGTACACCAGTTGAAGGAATGTAATTTGCTTGGCTGTAATAAGAATCTGCGACAGGTTCATAAGAACTGGTCTGTGATCTGTTATAATCTGAAGGGCCCTTTGCAGCTACCTCCATGGAGCTGTTTGCACCATTATTATAAGAGTTCTCAGGGTTTCCATGACTGTAGGCACCAGTACTGTATGGATCAACAGTTCCTGTATTATAATATGATTCTTGATCTGCAGCAGAATAGGACGACTCTACAGTTCCTGTGTTGTATCCTGCAGATGATGTAGTATTCCCATAAGGCTCTGCAGTATTGGACTGATTCTGACCAGATCCATGAGGTGTACTATTGTACGATCCATGTATTCCAGTGCTGTCTACTGTGTGTCCAGTATCATAGAATCCAGCAGTCTGAGAGTCATAAGATCCGGCATTTCCTGTACTATAGAAATCAGAATTTCCAGTATTATATGATGCTGGAGTTCTGCTACTGTAGGATCCCTGATTTTCACTATTGTAGGTTCCTTGAGTTCCACTATTGTAGGATCCTTGAGTTCCACTATTATAGGATCCTTGTGTTCCACTATTGTAGGATCCCTGAGTTCCACTATAATAGGATCCTTGAGTTCCACTGTTGTAGGATCCATCATTTCCACTGTTGTAGGATCCCGGCATGCCTGAATTATACGATGCATTTGATTCAGTTTGGTAAGATCCATAGAATCCATGTTTTCCAGTATTAAATGATCCAGGATTTCTGGAACTGTATGATCCTGCCAAGCCAAAGCTGTCATGTTGCAACGAATCTGACATACCAAATGGTTGATGAATTGGTAAATTTTGTGTTCCAAAACCCATGGAAGTATTGTATGCGGATCCCCTAGAATTGGATAACATGCTGCTATATCCTCGCTTTGAAGGCCGGGAAGAAAAACCAGTATTCTTTTGAAAGGAATTCATAGAAGGTGAGGAAGCAGTGAAATCAGAACGTCCACTAAAGCGCCCCATGCGTGAAGAACGTGTAGATCTTGTCATTGGCTGTGAGCTCTCAAGTCGTCTATTCCTAGAGAAACTTGTTCTTGCTGAAGACATAAATAAGATTGATTGATTGACTGGTGTTTAACGGCGTACTCAAGGGTATTTCACTTATATGACGACGGACACAAATACAGAAGGTCACAAACAAATCTGCATCCCATTACCCTTTAGCTCTGCGAACACCAGGGCAACAGAAAGCACCCTCTTTTCTCCCCTCTTACGATCGATCAAGGACGCCAAAGGAATATTCTGCAGGGCCATGGCCTTCCCGCTCCATCACGGGTCGACATAAATCAGACTCCATTAATAATTAGACAGTTGATATATTTATTTGTTTCTTTGGTGGATCGGTGTTAAATGCTGAACTACAGGTTATTTCACTCATGTGATGGCATGCCAGTCCAATGGACACAACTGATAACAAAAGAAATCAAGACACAACAAAAACAGAACAATCACAAGATGTAATACAGAGATAATACAAAGACATGGCTAACAGATCGGCTTCATATTGCCCCTCAGCTCAGAGAGCACATGGAGGGGACCTCATAAAACAGTTCAATTCCCAAGAGCCATATCTGTGTGATTCACTCATAAACTGGAGTTCACATGGAGGGGACCTCATAACCTATTAACCTATTTCCTATTTACTTAAATGAAGTAATCTAATGTCATCCACATCTGGGGGAATTGATGAACTAACTGGATCTTTTTAGTTTGTTTGTTTGTTTGATTGGGGTTTAATGTCGTACTCAAGGGTATTTCACTTATATGACGATGTGCCTGTCCAATGGGTGAAGGAAACCACACTTGACACCACTGGCAACAAACAAAGACAGGACATGACAAATACAGGACGACAACAACAGGACGCAATACAGACACCATAAAGAGATCGGCTACTTGTACCCCTTTAGCTCTGAGAGCCCCAGGGAAACCTGAAGCTCCCTCCAACAGCCCGCTTGTTTCAATGGCATCATTAACATCAACATGGCATAGATAAACACTGTTCACTGGAACCTAATTATCCCATTGTACAAGGAAATGTACATAATTTCTACCAAAGAGTATTATCCATGATATAACAGGTTTTTGTTGACTATTACAAATTGAAGGTTTGTTGAAGTTACCTCCCTTTATCTGACAGATATCTCCTTGAAAGGTCATGTGTGTTTACATGAATTTGAATACATTCCTTATTTTTTAAAATCACATGCTTTTCCTAATTTTGTAGAAAATGTTAAAAGAGGGGAAAGACAACAAATGCATCTCTCAATCCAATAGAAAATGTCTTAAAGTATATATTAAATTTTTTGTTGTTAAATTAGAGACATATCCTTGCTGTATATCTTGTTTTGAAGTAGACAAGGCTATGCTATTTATGGTCAGTATTTTGCAGACATTTTGTCAGAAATCGGCCAAGCAAATCTATTATAGACCAACTATACCATGACGCAATCTTGCTCCATTTAAGCCTAAGTTATTTTAGAAACAGTGTCTTAATAAATTTTCTTTGATAAACTACAGCAAATTTGTGATTGAATCGAAGGTAAATCTTTTGAGAGCAATTTCCAGGAGACCCGATCAGCCTGCATTTCATAGGACAGAAAAAACACCAATGACAGGATGGGTATATGTACACTCAACAAAGAGTTTACTCGGGCATAGTGAAACATAATAGTCAACACTGCTGAACTAAGATCAGCTAGACAGCTACAGTAAGCTTGGGACAGGGAGATGAGAACGGCTAAAAAGGTCACATTTCACACTCTGTTAAAACATTACATTTTGCATACTCTTGATAAGGCAAAACAACCAAACAAAGAGGAATAGCTGGTTGGCTTTACTTAATCTTATTTTCAAAGGAATGAAGACTGCAGTGTAATATTACAGCAATGATAATGTAGGCCTATATATAACCAATACATACATGTACTATATATATGCCTGTACTACATGTATATAATGACAGTACTTAGATCTAAACATATAGAATATCTGTATGCTAATCATCAGCTGATCTGGGTGGCATGTATAGGCCTAGTGCATAATTTTTTTTTGTGTAATGCGTTTGATTTTATCCTAATTGGCTAACATGTCAGGAGTTCACACAGAAAATTGAGGCCGAAAATGATTATTCGCTCTATGGAAAAATACAATAGTGTGCGTTGGGTTTATGAGTAGGCCACTATATCATAGAATACTTTGATTGCTATCTTGAGTAATCCTTTTGGGGTTTATTAAAGACAAATAACTTTTCTCCGATTTTGTAAATCGATACCACAGAGCTTCATACTAAAGCATACCTATCCCAGCGTTGTTGCCATCTTGCAGTTGCGTTGCTAAGCATCCATTGTGACCTCACATGTATGTACCCGGATGTCTAAAAGCCCTCTACAATTGGCAGTAGCATAACCAAGATGTGAGGCATTCACATAATGTTGGAAAGTTAATTTCCCTCCATAGCTCAGTTAAGACAGCATTGCTACTCTTAACTGTTTGCCTCCGGCAAGCCGCTGGCAGCGGCGATATTTTAGTATTTTTAGATAGAAAAGTATTCCTAATGAAGAAAATATAGACTTTTCTATACCTATGACTCTTTTTAAAAGTTAAGGCCATATTACTTTACAAACGTAATTTTGTTTACATTTTCTACTAGGATATTAGTCTAAATAGATCCACATCTGAAAAACAAATTCCGGAGGCAAAGAATTAAGACAAACTGCCCTTAGTCAGAGGGCACTATACAGATTGATATGTTTGAGTTTGATTTACTAAAGTCAAAATATCAGTGAGCATATAAGAGTTATTGACATGGTGACAGGTGTTCAATTTTGTGATTTATGAGATTATCAGAGGACTGTTGTTTTGTGTGACTTGTGTAAATGTAATTCAGGAGATGAATAGAGAAAATTATGTATCACACAATACCAAAAACTCAATTAAGTGATAAATTGATTTGATTGCGGTTTAATGCTGTACTTATTTCATTCACTGACATGATGGCGAGACTCATGACAGCATGCCAGCTTAATGGGTGAAAGAAACCACAATACAAAAACATCACAAAGATCTGGGCTTTGTGTTCCTCTTTAGTTTAGAAAGCACCAGGGCAACAAAGTAATTGTTATAGATAGAGACAGTAACTCTCTATCCCAGCAAGGATTGGATATACCGGCATTTATATAATATATATAAACAAGAGATCCATGAATGGATCTTGACGCCCACCATTGAGAGATTGACTCCTTATAAAAGTTTTATATGGG
>JARFOD010162680.1:0-11904 GCA_031763545.1 Mopalia muscosa | reverse complement strand
AGGCGGACTCGAACCCGTGAACGGTAAATCGAAGCATGTTCGGTTCAGGAAGCGCACTCGCTACCACTGAGCCACGGTCGCGGGCCCAAAGGGTGAAAGAAACTGCCCTCAACACTGCTGGCATCAAAGGCAAGACAGGACAATTGAAGGATGAAATCAGAAAAAACAAACAAGAGTGACTTCATGTTCCTTCTTACCTCTGAATTTCTGAAAGCCCTAGGGCAACAGTTTATTATTTATTTATGAATTATGAAAATACACAAACTTGTATAGCTGTTCCTGATCAGGGGTTTTTATAGACACCTTTTCATTGGGAATAACACAATGATAACGGCTTTTGGTTTTGTTAGGAAAAATTGAGTTTTGGCTCCTTTTGGCCACTGGCGAGCTGTAAAATTCAGAATTTACAGTGGATAACCCTCGGATTTCCTCACTTCATCCAGTGATATATCCACTAACATGTTCGTTTTATTTAATTGACGATGAAAAGTTAGTCGAATTGAGCATTAATGCATTTTTTGGGCCAAAGGCGTGCTAAAAATATTGAGTTTTAGGCAATAAAACTATAGTAAACCCCTGCATGATATCAACCCGGATTTCATCACATAACACCATTGACAATGAGGTCTCATCATTTCAGTAACCCATCCAGGATTTCTTTTGATGTAGTTAACAAAACGACCACATCCAGTCAGTAAAGAACCTTATAAAGTTATTAATCAAGTTACAACCAGCGTCATTTACAAAGAGAAACAGGCAATTAACATCAGCTTTTTTCAGTCTAAAATGAAATATCACAAACCAATAATTCCACTGAATTGTGTAACATAAAACACAAGTGGCATATTTTCAATTTTTTTTACATCATTATAGCACTTATTATATGGTCTTCTATTGATTAGTTGGAAATAAAGTGTTTTGTTTTTTATTAAATTATACTACTTGTGTATGGAAATACTTTTTGTGTTTTTTTAGAAAGTGAATATTAAGTGTTTTCATTATTTTGGGATAACAGAGAGGCTACAAAACAGTTGTGAAAATTAGCAATTATCCATATCTCTGCTGCCTCTAATCGCATATGATTACAGTAGTCCTGGGCAGCATGTGTGAGATAAACAAATGGACTCTGTGGTTGGGTTGTATTGAATTGATGGGATAATTAATAAGGGGGCTATCGTTATATAAACGTAGAAAATGAGGAATGTCAGCTGGACAGAAGGAATTCAGTAACAAGCAACACTATGTGGATGTGTGTGAATCTCAATTTGTATTTTATACATCTAGTACTTTTTAACTAAAAAAAAAAAAATGACAACAAAATACGCAAATGATTTTAAAAGAAAAGTCTTACAAAACTCATTAAAAAAAAAAAACGTTATTCTGGCCAAACCTCCTTTTAATACAAACACCAGTTGGAAGATTTATATGTATTTGTTATAGGGGTGGGGGTGGGTAGGGGGTCTTTGTGGGGTGGGCACATACTTGTCCTTTGATTTGATATGGGACTGTACAATGGGCATGTGTTTGAGGTAAGACTCAAGTTACCATCTTTAGTTTTGAGATCTCTCCAGACTGACATATCCAAGCTCTCTGTTGTACCAGATGTTACTCTGACTGTGATAAACAGGTCACTTTCATTTCAAACTGACAAGGGACTCGACATCAGTCATATATGTACAGTTATACTTAATAAATACATTCTATTAATGTGCCTTCCAGACAGCCAAACCTCAGTTAAAGGAACTGTACTGAAGAGTCAGATATAAACAGCCATGAACTCCCCTGTCTGGTATGTTTCAGAGGTTAGGAAACTCTGCTTTCTGGCTCATATTCATGTGCAGGATACATGTTAGTCATTTTCTTGTAAACATTTATTAGTTGGAGCCTTTGCTTTATATGAATAAATGCTATGTGTAAATATTATTTCATTAATAGGATTGTAAAATAAAAGTGTTTAATTGTTTACAACTGATAAATGGAAATAGTCAACTTGGATGAATGAGTACAGTAAGTTTACTTAGAGGTCTTTCTATACTTAAGATTTTTTAATTTTTTAAAATCATATCATAGACTGAGCTGTCTGGTATATGGTAGGTTTGTTATACATCAATTTTTACAAGTCTTTCTAAACATTGACAAATCTGAACAGAGGTTACGGAAATCATTAGTTGGCATTCTGATTGTTTTATTCTGTGACTAGTGTTCTTAGATGTAAGTTTGCTCGACTGGGATTTTCGTACTTAAAGCAGACCTGCCTACCCTAGATTGTTAGTTTGTTTTATTGGTGTTTAACGTCGTACTCAAGGGTATTTCACTTATATGACGGATTGTCCACTTCACACAGCCCTTATTACGGTGGAAAACCGGGAAGAAACCACGTACAAACCACCCCCGCAATTGCCGGAGCCGCAACATGTGACTCGTTCCTATACCTGATGGTCGACAGACGGACTCGAACCCTCGAACGGTAAATAGAAGCATGTTCGGTTCAGGAGAGCGCACTCGTTACCACTGAGCCACGGCTGTTTTTTCTGCTGAAGACCTTTTAGTATAAGAGTTAGGTGCGCAATGGTTTTTTTTATACTTTCTTCCATTACTCGTCATGTACAGGTAGTCCGTCAACGTGTTATGTTTACGTGATGGTTTGTCTACAATAAATCACACTAAAGCCAGAAGTGCACCTTAATGAAGTATAGGGTGCTATCTACACGGAGCTAAGCCAAGCTGTGTTTCTCTGTAGTATTAACAGGGCATGATGAAGACAAAAAGGGAACTTTCAATATGGACGTGTTATATAGGTGTGCACAGGTGAGAATATCTTACATGTAATCGGACAGTACTCTCCTCTGACATGTACAGAGAAAATAACACTTAGACATTCAGGTGTATGTGGAGTAACAGATTTTTTTACTTCAATACGTCTAAAAAGAACTGTATATTTTCATACCAAATATTTAGAAAAATAACTTCCAAAAAACAAGAAAGAAACACTTACATGTAGTTTAGGAAGCTTAAAGCAAGCAGGTCCCCAACTAAAGGCTAAGTTTGATAAATTACGCTGAGAATCCTGGTTAAATCACCTTTTCCCATTTAGTTTTGAGAACAGATTCTGTAATGTAAGTTGTTTGTTTCATTTAGGGTTTAACATGTTACTAAAGGTTATTTCACTCACATGACAGCATGTATGCCCCATGGGTTTGCACTGGCAACAACCTTACACAAGACAGGACAACCACTGTAATACAAGGACATCAAAAGCTGATCATCGAGGTTCCAAGCATTAAGTCAATGGATGACAGTAAATGATGCAAAATAACAAAATAAATGGCCTTTTTTTGTTGTTTCCAAATTTGACGGAATGCAATCCCATGCTTTGTTTTAATTGAAGGCAGTTAATCCATGAAATTCTTCACAAGTGGTCCTGTTAAGATCACATAGATATTAATTGTATAAAATTACCAATTAAGGGCCCAGGGGCTTAGCCAGAAATCAGAGATAGGCTGTCCAAAATGGTCATTTTGCTTCACTTTTCATATAACTGGGTGTCCAATTTGACAGTTTTCCTATCTCCTGCAAATTAAAGTTTCCTAAAACAGGGTGTCCAAATGAGGCAATTGTTCGTTTCAGGGTGTCCATTTGGACGGGTGTCTGCCTAATCCCTTGTAAGGGCCACACTGTGTTTTGGAATTGGTTAAATGCTAGTCCATCAGTTGTCCTAACAGATTCATTGATTGATTGAAGATCTTTCACTTATATGACAGAGATGTATTTCAACAATAATTGACACTGGTACAACCAGTATTTTATAGGTGGAAACTACAGTCCAAATTTTGAAGTTAATCCAAAAGTTTGTTTAGTGTTCACAACAGTTGTGATGGACAGACAGACAGACAATGTCGTTTCTAAGAATCTGCCACTATAGCAATGGGGGACAAAGAGTTTAATATGTCAAATTACAGGAAGCATGTGAATGTCATTCAGGCATAATGGTATGTTACCTGATGGCCTGTATAAATCTTCTACAAAATCAAAGACGTTGACCTACTTTTTAATTTTTTGTCAACTTCTAAAACAAATACACATCAGTATAAACATTAACAATAGAATTTATTTCCATTGCTTTTCACCTCCCAAACAATGACTCCTTCATTTGGCTGTTTTAAAGTGCCACAATTGTAAAGATTGCAGTTGCAGCATGGCCAGGTGAAAGTTCTGTTGTTAAAATGAAACCCAAGAATGTATTCATCACTGTTGTTTACATTAGCATGTCTTATTTTAATATGTTATCCTCTGTTAGTTTTTTTTACTAGAGACTGAGAGAGCCCATTGCTGCTTGCTAAACTCTCTGAAGCATGATACAGATAAGAGGTACCTGTGTGTATCTCTATTTACTATTCCACTCACAACATGACCCACTTTCCTCAGCTATTTCTTAGCCAGGTGTCATACATACCTTTGTAATAACATACATTTATTTGTGTGTTCTCACATAGATTCATATGGTAGTGTACAAACTGATCATTTCAAGGCTTTCCTCTCATTGTATTCAATACATTATAGATATATCTCAAGGTATAAAGATCACATTTTGAGGATTAATATATCAATAAACCATACCCCTCAATATTAACAGGGCTCGAAATGTTTACCTAAATGCTGGACAAGACCAGCAAAATATGAGAAAGTCTGACAGCTTTTTCTGAGTCAAAAATGTATGTAGTAGACTCTGTTCTAATCGACTTTCATCACTTACTTATTTTCAGCTGGACTAAATGCTTTTTATTCTCAACAGATTTCATAATAAATTTAACTATGCGATGTGTTGTGTTGTAATCACATTGTCCGCTTGTCAAACTGATCAACAGACAAAAAGCTTAAAGCTTAAGTTATTTGATTGGAGGGCGAGCAAGATCTCTGTAACAGGACATATGGTTGGACATTACCATAAACTTATAAGAATCAAACTTCTTCCGCTCAGATTCACTCCTAATGTTTAAACATTGCGACAGTACCATGTATGGAGTACGAGAATAAAGTAATGAGCTGTTACCAGGTATCGCTTACATGGCAGGTATCCTGAAGATTCGTTTTACAGTCACGAAAAGAAAAGGGATTTTAAATGAAATTGGAGATAATTAAGGCTGAGTGGCTTATTGAATGGCCTGACTGAGATAGGGGCCTAGGCCTATATGTCATATATGATACGAATAAAAACTCATTTTTTTTTTTAAATACGACAAAAATATGACTTGTAAACTTTTTATATGTTATCTTTAATAAAATAACAGCATATTGTGAATGGACATTTCGAAGATGTCCTTATTTATAAATGCAAAAAATAAAATTGCTGTTATTTTGAAACATTTCTTCCCCTGATATACAATTCCAATCCAAGTAATTCTGCGGGAAGATGTAGTAAGTGGACAAGTTATATACGTCTGAATGTCTTACAAGATTGATTGATGTTTAAGACCATGTTTTGCTGGAAAATTGATGTTCCTCCAATGTTAAATAAAGACAGAGCAGCTATGTTAAAAACATATTCCAGGGCTTGGCCATAATTTTTTTCTCGCAGTTTTTAAGTTTTTTAAAACAAAATAACACAAAATTAAGACTTATCTTGTGGCATTATTAAAGCCCTTTTAAGCTTTAAAAAAAAGTCCTTATTTATTTAGGCATTTATTAAAATGCGACACACACAGTTTATGATAGTACCATTTCTCTTAAATATCTGTTTTTACATTAAAGCAAAAACCGGTTTCATTTTACACTTTCATAGAACCAGGTCTCAAATGTCATTTGAGTATGTCTGTGTAACGGACAGAGACCTCTCTATTGCTAACACAATGATTCAGAATAAAGCCGACCTCAAATGACATCATATTAAATGCTCAGTGTTAAAAATTTATCATTCAATTATTTCACAGGGTTACCTTTAAATTAGTCATTCCATCTCATAACACACATGATGGATGGATGCCGGGTATTTCCCTATGATAAGTTTAGTTATCTGTAATTTAATATTTCCACAACTCAGGATATTATCATTTGACAGGAACTCAGACCTACATTGTACCTAGCCTAGATTGATTGATTTGATTGATTGGAGTTTAACATTGTACTCAAGGGTATTTCACTTATATGACGACAGACACAAATGCAGAACATCACAAACAAATCTGCTTCTTGTTACCCTTTAGCTCTGCGAACACCAGGGCAATAGAAAGCAACCTCTTGTCGAGGAAGCCGAGGGAGTGTTCTGCAGGGCCATGGCCGACCCGCTCCCTCATGGGGCTACCTAGCCTAGAAGAAATTTATGTGTACAAAATTTATCTAGGAGTATTTTCTTGTGATTTGTGTATTTCTGCGTTACAGCATACTGTAACAGAGAATATTAATTTCTTTGTGTATTCTGATGGCCTTTTGGTGTATTTCAAATAAATTTTGTAGTAAAATACTCCCAAATACACCAGGGAGGGGAGTCTAGGAACTTATAAATCATCTCAAACAAATGTTCTGGTCAGAGAGTCGAGGACAATTTTCATAAATAATAGTTTGAATCAATTTCCTTTAATATGCAAGTATCGGTGTTATACTACTTGTGTATTGTCCTAATCTTCTGCAGGTAGAACATAGACCATACAGATTTTCTCCAGATAAATACCAGATACATGTAACTGATTGTACTTTATTTCACTAATATAGACAGTAAGGAAGAAGATAATGCAGCAGGTAAACCTTAAACTTCTCAAGATAGCGTTTTACAAACCAACCAAAAATAAAGTTTAAACTAGAGAAAAACAAAACCGGATTTTACAATGATCAAACATTCAATTGCTTGTTCATGTTAGGGCTGTAAAACACAATAATCCACTCACGTACCTTGGATAAGGCCATTAATAATAACATATTTGTTTCTCGTATCCCTAACTGCTCCCCCAAAAGTCACTATTTAAGTAACTGGGTGTCCAATTTTTACAATTTCCCTGCCTCATGCATGTTGTTGTTTCTTAAAACTGGGTGTCTAAATGAGGCAATAGTTCATGTCAGGATGTCCAAATGGATGGGTGGACACCGCTCTGCGTAAGCCCTCAATACATACTTTTTGAGGAACCAAAAAAGGGGCTAATCCCAACCTCCTCGACAAAAAGGAATGGGATATTGTTTTATCATTGAATACACTACTCTTCAATAAGGGCAAGGCCGGAAATAATTATTTTCTTTTTCAGATGTAATGCTCTTTTGACAGCATTTTAAACAAAAGTGGCTTTTAAAAAAATAATTCCTTTCTACCAACTTTTTTAATATTGTTGTTTCTGGAAACTAGTATATTATTACGGATGATCTAAGAATGTGGCAATATAGTACTGACCTACAACCATGAGGGTAAACTCAAATCCTCTCTTTACACTCTTCCTGTACACCTGATTGGGTAGATTAGCAAATCCTACGTAACCCTCCAGTTCCTTGTGGTTGTCACGGTTACTTTTCTCCATGTATCTGTCATGATCCACGGGCTCTCTCTCGCGAATATGAGGACGTTCTCGCTCACTTCTTTCTGACAAAGCACTTCGGGCACTTGGATCAAACTTTGGAGCTGGAGGTTCCATCTTAAAGAACGCCTCACGCTTAGCACTCAGCTGGAATAGGAAAAAGACAGAATTAATTAGGAAATGTGGGATATCTGCGTGTATTTGTTATGTAGAGAAAGATAATTCTGCTTTAACCTCAGAAACATGTGGTCAGAGTTTAAATCTTAGGTTCACTCTGGTCTTCTCATAGGCTGAGCTGGTTATTTATAGCCTTGCATGGCATATTTGTTGGTTATATTGGATAACTTACTCTTAGACAGTCCAAATTCAGGAAATCTTGTGCGTGGACACGATTATCTAAATCCTCCATAAATTGATTTATGAATATTTCTTACCATTTTGTTTGTAACTGTTACATATATATAGCATATATATGTTTTAGCAAACAAATTTATGTTTTCTATAAAATTCTGATAATTTTTAACTGGAAAACCTTCCTATGTTTCACAGACACAATTTTGTAAGTCATTTAAATGCCATCAATGAAGTAATTTCATGGGTCAAAGAGTACTTAAGGTGTTTTTCACACATATGTTGGTGTGCCAGCTCAACGGACATTCAAGTTAAAGCCGATTCACACCAGACGCGACATCGAGTCGCTTCAGTCTTGTTCACACTGGGCGCTGCATGACACAGTTCATAGGGAACAGAAGTCTCGCTGAGAATCTGTGTGATTTAGAGTTTTGGTGCCAGACTTGTTTTGAAGGCCTATCTTTTAACATTAGAGTAAAACTACTCTCTCCATTTACAAATCAAGAAAAGGGTGTCTCAAATCACTACATTTTTTTATTTTATTTACAGAAACATGGCGTCTCATTTCATTATTCCTCTATTTTCCTATGTTCAATTTGACTGAAACAGCATGTCTCAAACGACTTTTGGGTGTCTCAAAGACACACCTCTGCCTAACAATGCTTCTTGTTGCCTCCCAGTTCCCGGAGTACCAGGACAACACAAACATCCAACTGAATATGAATACTTCATATAGTATGCAAGGGTTTAGACAGAGGGGTGTCCACCCATCCAAATGGACACCCTGAAGTGAACAATTGCCTCATTTGTACACCCCGTTTGAATAAACTTTAACATGCAGAAAAACTGTTAAAATTGGACACTCAGTTTCTTTAAAAGAGAAGCAAAATGACTATTTTAGAGACCAAACTTATAATTTCCGGCTAAGCCCCTGCTATTATGAGAATCAAAGTTATTAGTCTTGAGGCATGACATTATATTGTCATCTGTACATTTACAGTGCAAGATACAGGAATATATTGATTTGTGTTGTCATCCAGTTCCCTCACCTAAATGACATGGGAAGCTCTGATTAACATTTGACATTTAAGGAGTACCCAATACCATCACATATCCATGAATTTGCAGTATGGGGACAACTTTTCCACACTGGTACTGATCAGATTAACTGTTCAGACTGACACTGACTCAGGGTATTATTTGTGTTGTCATCCAGTTCCCTCGGCCAAATGACATGGGAAGCTCTCACAAACATCTGACATTTAGAAAGTAACTGTTTACATCATATCCATGAATTTTAAATCGAGGGTTCATACAGAATATTAGTCATGAAATTCCAGGAGTTTTCAAGGATAAAATCTGGTTTTTTTTTAGAATAAAATCAAATGAATGACTAATTTGTTTTTGAAGATCACAGCATAGGAAAAACACTGTATACATTGTATGTCAAGCATCATTTGTGGGCTTTTGACAGAAACCCAAATTCCCATCTATAATCATTCATGGTTTTAATTTTTTAATGAAAGTCTTTCGATATAAATGTAAAAATTTATACTGAATTTGCAGGAGTTTCCAAGGAGCAAAAACAGTTTTCTCCCAGGAATTTTCTGTTGTCTGGGGAAAATTTCTTCACACATGCACTAAATGGATTAACTGTTCGGACTGAAACTGGCTCACCATTTGAATCCCATGACTCGAATTCATGGGTCATGGGGTGGTTTTTATAGCAGAAGTTTGGTCAATTGTCAATTCTAGGTCATGTGGATGATGTTATAAAATTTCCTTTTTTGGCGCTTTAATTCCAAACAAGTTAAGTTGAAGTGGAGTCTATTTTTAATTCTAGAGCTTTAGTTCACATTACAATTTTAAAGAATCTCTTTTGTGCTGTTAAGGACCATTAGGAGTCAGGTCTGCAATATTTTGGGAACTTTTGTCTGAGAGAAAAAATCAGGAAACAATTAGTGAATCTGAATGTATAAGCTTACCTACTATGTGTACAAGTGTGGGGGAGACGACATAAAGTACACTGACCTCTCTCCAAAGGAATGTTAGTTGACAGAGAATATAAAAAGTATAATGTTACAGTTGACAGAGAGAATACAACCAGTATAATATTACAGCAGGGATAATAAAACAATAAGTCAATACTGTTACTTCCCGTAGCGATCTGCCTGTGCTAGTAAGATAGTACCCCATATGGTTCAATTAATGATTACTATAAATCACCTTCAATTTTGTTTATTATTTCCTACAGTTTTGCTATTTTTAAAGTATTGTATCACCTAAACAAACATATATCTGTATTTTAAGAAATACAGATGTTTCCTGAAATATGGGTCATCTGTCTCCTAGAGACAATTTAAAGTTCTTTCAAAGAAGTAATTTCATGGATGAAATTTTACCTGATTTAGGTGTAGGGTAATACAGTTTAGACCAAGGTCATTTACAGTACATGTTCATGTTTGAGTATAGACAATTTTGAAAATATTGTCCATTATGGCTTAATTTACAAATATTGACCACTTAAAAACATGTAGAATCAGTAAGCCAAGACTCTACATGAATTTAGTAAAGTGTAGTAACAACTCTGAAGAAAGATACTGAATTTAGTTTGAGTCAATGTTTCGGTTTATTGATCAAACCATCATCAGGATCAATAAACCCAAACATCGAGTCAAAATGAATTCATTATCTTTCTTTGGAGTTGTTACTATACTGTACTACATGTATGATAAACTCCTCAGTGGTACTATATGTACCAAGACACTACATTTTCTGGTTGTCATTGCTATAAGACGAACACGTGCAGTTCTCTCATAAATAATACATGTAGTAACATTGAACAGGACACAATTAGCACACTGAACATGTACAGTAAGTTCCACTTCAAAGTTTAGAGAAGTCTTGAGGTTTGTTTTTTTGATAGGGGTTTCCCCACAAACTAAATGTTTAAGCCTTGAGGTGATGGTGGAATGAACCAGGGATGGAAATAGTGCCTGTGAGCTGTAATTATTATTGATCAAGAAAATGACACATTAAAGCACCCTTCAAAATTGACAACGGAAAAAATAACCACCAAATTGTTCAGACAAACAGTCTATAGAAAAAATTACAATTGCAACAGCAACTTGTATTTGGTCTCAAAATGTAAAAAGATTACCTTGTGTGACTTTTTACCTGTGCATAGAAGCCAGTATTGAGGATGAGCTTAGACTGGGTCAGTAAGCTACCTGTGTCAGAGGACATATGCATGGAATGTGACTGGAGTGACACACAGGTAGATAGGGGAGAGTTACATGACACTAGGATACTCTGGTCAAATATAACATCTACTATTGTGGTCAGGAAAACTATACACTCAGTCACAAGTGTGTGGAAGACACTTAACATTAGAGCAGGATTAAGTAGTCTGTATCGAAAATCAAAGGTAACTATTCTGTTGCTTGCACCTGGTCGTTTGATGGATTTGTTTGGGGTTAAGCATTGTACTCAAGGGTATTTCACTTATATGATGACATATAGTCTCATTCACACTGTTTCCTTGCATAATTTAATTAGCACAACAGAGAAAAAAACTTGTAAAAACCACCCCTACACTTGCTGGAGCCATATCATGTGGCTCACTGAGTCATATACGGTACCTGATGGTCAACAGACAGACAGATATTTGAAGGTACAAATAAAAGACAAGGTGAACTGAATTGTTAATTTGATTAGGGTTTAACATCATACTCATGGGTTTTTCACTTATATGGCGATGGATTCTCTATTACACACTGTTCCAGGCTTATAAAAAAAAAAACTGTGGTATACAGAGGGGAAACCTCCTAAAAACAATCCCCTGATTGCACCACAATGTGTAACTCACTCATATGTCTGAAACTGAAGAGGAAACAAATGGATTTGTTTGTTTGATTGATTGGTGCTTAATGTCGTACTCCAGGGTATTTCACTTATATGACGACAGATAGTCCACTTCACATTGTACACAGCCTTATTACGGTGGAAAACCGAGAGGAAACCTCGTAAAAACCACCCCCGCGATTGCTGGAGCCACAAC
>JARFOD010162669.1:0-10619 GCA_031763545.1 Mopalia muscosa | reverse complement strand
TTTTTTGCGCCCCCCCCCCCCCCCCCCCCCCCTCCCCAACACACACAACGTATATTGAAACGTTTGAAAAGGATTTTGTTTTCTGTTTTAGATCATGATGCCTCCTACAACCCTCTAAAGATAGATGTGTTTGTGTCTACCCTACTGCATCTAGCTCAGAAATCATTCAGTCATTCCTTTGCTGCTATAGCCAAGTAAGTTTCCTTTCATAATCTGTTGTTGTTGAAGCATCATCAAATCACAGTATTTCCAGACCTATAGAAGTCAGGATGTCCATGTACTAACAACTTTTTATATGCTTAGCTGTCAGCCTACAAATGCAACTTCGATGTATCTCCCACGGGTTCAAACTCTTCTTTTGACTAAGTATATGAATGAGTCACACAATGTGGCTCCACAAATCTCAGTGGTGTTTTTTTCCAAAGTTTCCTCTTGGTTGTTTACTCTGAAGTGGACATTTAGTTGTCGTATAAGTGAAATCCCCTGGTGTATGTTAAGCCCTCACAGACAAACTGAGGTTATCGAGGCTTCATTGTTTGCCTACAAGGCATTAGGATATGTACACAAAAAACAGTGTCTACTGATCAATGAAGTAGCATATTCATTCATAGAGGCCAATATAGGGAAGAACTAACTGTTTTTAAAGGATTTCTATTTTATAAACATAGCTGAGCAGACTTTGGACAAAAAGCAGTTTGATGAAGTAATGACTTGCATTTTCAATTTTTGTATTCCGTATTTTTGTCTCATGATGCTAAAAACTAATTTTCCTCTCTTTCAGATTTCATTTCTTGTTGAAGGGTTTAGCAGAATCTGAAGATGGACAGATATGTATCTTAAAAACTATGTTTGAAGTCTGGAAAAGTCATCCACAGGTAGATTATCAGACATCTAATTTCTACGTGAAAAACCCTCAAGTATGATGTCATAACCGCGAGGTGGAAGGTTGGGAGGGAACTTTCTGTTGCCCTGGTGCTTTCAAAGCATAAGGGGCAACATGAATTTCTGTGTGTTACATCCTGTGATTGTTATCTGTTTGTCCTGCCTGGTCTTTGTTTATTGCCAGTGGCGTAGAAGGGCTTCCTTCACCCATCATGTGAGTGAAATAATCTCAGTACAGCATCTAACACTTATCAAACAAACAAATCATTCGAAAGAAATGGTTAATTTTTTAGTTATAATGTTCTGACAGAAATCTTTTGTTAGTTTTGATAATGGTTGCTGATATTGATCCGTCCATTTAGTGGTCAATAAGCATCCTTAGAACAGTAATCTTTACGTGCATGGGCTGAAGGTGACTCCTTGGCTAGTGCTGTGGACTGATGATTCTCCCTCCATGTACAGCACAAACCCATGGTCTTGCTGCTCTCAGAGCTAACAAGCAGCATCAAGCGGATCTGTGTGTGATTATCTTTTACTGTTTCCTGTTTTTGTCTTTGTTTGTTGTCAGTGGTGTTGAAGGTAGTTTCCTTCACCCTTTGTACTGGCATGCTGTCATGTGAGTGAAAAAACCTTAAGTATGGTGTTAAAACTCAATCAAACCAATAAAAAATGTATCTGATACCAAGTTGAAATTTGATCACTGTTTGTCTTGTTTACAGATGATGGTAGTGTTGGTGGACAAGATGTTGAAAACTCAGATAGTGGAATGTTCAGCAGTAGCTAACTGGCTCTTCTCCAATGAAATGCAGCCAGAATTTACAAGGTATGGTTTCTGTTTTGGGTGAAACAGAATAAACAAGGCATGGTAGCTATTATTGGGTGAAACAGAATTAACAAGGTATGGTAGCTGTTATTGGGTGAAACAGAATTACCAAGGTCCATAGCTGGTTTTTGTTGGAACTAACCTTTACGAGGTATGATTGCTTGTTTGTAAATTATGGGCGTTGGGGTTTATTTGTAATTTTTATTTGAGAGCTCTATCCATAGGTGATACTTCACTTTCAGTAAATCACTAATAGTGTGTAGTGTTGACAGGGAGCCTCCTGTTGCCCTGGTGCTCTCAGAGCCTATGGACAACATAAAGCAGACCTGTTTGTGATGTCTTTCTCTGTTGCCAGTGGCACTTCTTTCCCCCATTGGGCTAGCATGCCCATATGAGTGAAATGCCCTTACGTATAGTGTAAGCCCCAATCAAACAAATAAAGAAACTTGTGACAATTATTTATTCATTGCTTGCGGCCGTGGCTTAGTGATTAGTGAGTGCACTTTCTTAAGCTTACTTTGATGTACCGTTCACAGGGTCCGGCCTGTCTATCCTCAGGTATATGAGTGAGTCACGAGATGTGGCTCCGGCAATCTTGGGAGTCTTTTTGTATGAAGATTCCTCCCAGTTCTCCACTGTAAGATGGCAAGGAGCAGTTTGAAGTGGATTTATCCATCATATAAATGAAATACACTTGAGTACCCCAATCAAACAAACAAATAAACAATATTTATTTTTAAATTTCATTGATTGGAATTATTTATAACAATTATTTATGGTAGTTTCTTTGTATAGGGCATTGTTTACTTGTTTATTTGTAGTTTCTATGTGTGGGAGATCATGCACAGTACCATCAAGAAGATGAGTAGACATGTGGAGAAGTTACAGCTGGAGGTTGATGAGGCCAGAGATCGCCTGGAGGTCGCACAGAGGAGGGTATGGAAACACATCTATTATAAATTAACCATCGTAATGGGCCCAACACTTATAAAATAAGGGGGATGTGGCTTATTGGTTAGAAAGTGGTCTTACTAATTCTACTTCACTGTACCGTTCATAGTACTGGAGATAAGCACTCAGTATAAAATAAGGGTAATGGTTTAGCTTAATTCCATTCCGTCTTCCTACTAGTCATTCTTTGATTTACCTCTCACAGGTTTATGTTCGTCTGTCGACCTTATATCTCATGGTTGCAGCAAACCAGGGTGGTTTATACAAGGTTTTCATGGGGGTTGCTGCCATATTTAAATTTGGAGCATTGTGAAGTAGACAATGTGTCGTCATAAGTAGGCTAACCTTAAGGATGACCTCAAACTAACAAATCTAGGCCTTGCATTTTTATGTAAATCCTTGTTCAGATCGCACCAGAAGTTGAAAATATCTAATGATTGGTGACCCAATTTTCTCAGTAATTAACATAGTACACTTTAACATGTATATGTTCCCTGCAAATTGTGGGAGCTGGCTCAGAGCCCCAATGCTTTATGGGTCTCTGTTTGCAATTAGAAATACAAAATTAGCCATTACCTCTAGACTGTTCATAAATGCACTTTCCCTGTGGTTTGAGGCTGTGGGGTGTGAATTTACTTATCCTATTTCGATGTGCTGTGCACATGATTGAGCCTGTCTGTGGACCATCAGGTGTATGAGTGAGTCTCTCAATGTGTTATTGCCCTGTGAGGGAGCGGGTGGGCCATGGCCCTGCAGAATACGCCCACGGCTTCCTCAGTTGATCGTAAGAGGTGAGAAAAGAGGTTGCTTTCTGTTGCCCTGGTGTTCGCATAGCTAAAGGGTAACGGGCAGCAGATTTGTTTGTGATGTTCTGTATTTTTTGTCCGTCGTCATATAAGTGAAATACCCTTGAGTACGACGTTAAACACCAATCAAACAAACTCAATGTGTTACTGTTGGAGGCAGATTTTATTTTCCCACAGGACAAACACTTTACATTTAATGGTTATTTGGTTGTCACTATTTGGTGTTGAAAACAATCTCATCCCAGCAAAATACGATTCAACAAGGCATTAAGCAGCAATCAATCAATAAATAAATGCAATATAAATCCTTTGAACCTGTAGTTAATCCCTTTAATCATGTAGTGAATCCTCTTTATCTGTCAATAACAGGGAGAGGATATGGATTATAGAGATGATGATTTACTCACAGAGGAGATGATAGAGAGAATGGAGGAACAGTTAGAGGCATCGCAGACAGAACAGAAGGGACTCTTCCTCATTATATTCCAGGTAATTAATAAGACTTTGAACTTTGCAAAAAAGACATTAAAAAAATGTGTTGAGAATAAGGGGACCATACCAGGGTTCAGTTGGCTTCAATGCACAACTCTGGGGCCTGCAGCTGTGGCTTAGTGGTAGCGAGTGCTCTGTTTAAACTGAACCTGCTTCGATTTACCATTCACCAGATCTAAGTCTGCCTGTCGACCATCAGGTACATATGAGCAAGTCACATGTTGTAGCTCTGTCAATCACAGGGTTGTTTATTACGAGGTTACTTCACGGTTTTCCACTGTAATAAGGCTGTGTGAAGTGGACAATCCCGGGTCATATAAGTGAAATACCCTTGAGTACGACGTTAAACACCAATCAAACAAACAACCAATGCACCACTCAAGAGTTTGTGGCTGCCTTTTGGTCTGAGCAATAAATAAATGGTTAGCCTTAGAAGTTATCTTTGTTTTCCACCTTACTTGGTAAAACAAATGCGTCAAATCCTCTTTAAGCATGGCTTTAAACACCAATCAAATTACTAAATACATTGGGGATAACAGGGAGACCTAACATTTGACTTTGCATGAGCTATTTCAAAATTATAACTGAATATTTGCTGTCCAAAGCTACACCCCCTCTCACTGTAATTCCTCATAAAAATTTTAGGGCTTTCAACCATGCCAGATTCACTCATTAAGTCCTGTATTTTATTGTTTCTTTTGATTGACCAACCAGTGCTTGTGTTACTTACAGAGATTCATCATTATTCTGACCAATCATCTGGCTCGTTGTGAGGGGGATGGGATTGACTATAATACACCCTGGTATAAATGGGTCAGTGAAAGACTACAGCAAATATTTCTTCAGGTACATTACTTAAAGTTTGTAATCAAATGTGAAATTATATTTTTTTCCAGCAATGAGGTGGATTTATTGAGTAACACATTAATGTGATCAGTGAAAGTATATGGTCTGACATTAACAAGTTCCAAACAAATAAATATTTAATAAAAAGTGAATTTTTTGTGTGTTTTAATTTTGCAGCACCATGAGCTTGTTTTCCGGTACATCAGCACCTTGGAGACACTTCTCTTTACCAGTGATATTGATATCCATATTCTCATCACCTTCCAACAGTTCTGTGCCCTTAGGTCATAGAAGCACCACCAGGGGGCAAGGAGTTATCGTGTCTTTGACTATATATATTGCCAACAGAGGGTGTTTGTAGTTCGCTTACAAGTCACAAGATTTGTGAAAATATTGCTGAAGAAAGACTGCACTTGGGTCCTACATTTCCCAGCATGGAGCGCTTTCTTCTACTTGACATAAAAACTGTGTGCTGGGAGATTAAGGATTGATGAAGAGAGAGATGGAGTTATATCCCTTGTGGGTTAGCATGCATTTGATTGTGACTGGTATTTTATAGGATTAAAGCAAAGTGAGGACCCTCCAATCAAAATTTCCTTTGACCATGAAAGTATGTTTACGATCTACTAGTGTGTACAGAGGAGAGAAATTTCTGTTTTGTAAACATGGTAGATGATGCATTCATCACTTTTGTTTTCGAAAATGTTTCTTTTTGTTCAGATCAATATGGTTAAAATATGTACCGTAACATATGTCCTTAATGATTGGCTTCTATACTTTTCACAGCCTGATTATTAGAAAGGAAGGAGGTTTTGTTTTTATTCATGCTCTGATCTTTGGAGAGAAATTATCGTTTGACAAAACATTTGTATATAACATTTCACAAGTTGAGATCAAATCTGATTTCCATTATCACCCTAGTGTAGTATTGACACAATGTAGGTCTGAGTTCATTGTAAAATAATCAGTATTCAATGTCAAATACTACAGGGTTAGAAATGGGGCAGTCTCCAGTGAGTCCACGGCAATGGCTTGATGGAAAAAGTATCAGCTTACGAATCTTATTGCGATGCACTGTTCACTGGGTTGAGTCTGCCTACTGAACATCAGGTATGAGTGATACATGATGTGTGGCTCCGGCAATTGTGGGGGTGGTTTTTACTAAGTTTCCTCCTGGTTTTCCACGGTAATTAGGAAACAAACAGTGAGAAGTTGACAATCTGTTGTCTAAATTAGGCAAGGAACAGTGTAAAATTTACAATCCATTGTCATATAAGTGAAATACCCTTGAGTACAATGTTGAACCCCAATCAAACGAATGAACAATATTACCTTGCTAAAGGAGTTAGGCATAACCAAGTTTAGAAAGCAGTTCTCTGTTTGATCAACCTTTTAATTTTCACTTTGTTTTTTAAAGATATATATCCATCAACAATATGATAATTAGCGGCATGCTAAGTAAGATCTAGTAACAACCGGATTGTTGTCGGTTACAATAACCTGATGTTTGAAACATGTTTTTTATTTACCCAAAATTAAATGATATATTCTGTGTTCACTAATTCCTATATTGCTTGAATGATTTGAAATCAAGATTTAGTAATGTAGCATGACTTTAGTTAAACTTCAATGGGGTGGGCCCTGTCGCCTTGACTTAGTAGCTGTGTGTGTTCACTTACTAAACTGAATATGCTTCGATGTACCATTCACGGGTTCGAGTCCGCCTGTCGACCATAAGGTATATGAGCGAGCCACATGTTGTGGCTCCGGCAATAATATTGGTGGAAGATACTTTAGAACGGCTTTAAACACCGATCCAACAAAATTTTAAAGCATGTTTATATTGAAGGATATACCACAGCTAAAAGTAAAAAAATACTGTTTAATTTTGAAGCCACCAAGGATCCGCTCAACTTGACAGTCTACGACTATATTGTAGCACACAAGCGAAAAGTGGGAGGGAGTTTCCTGTGCCCTGGTGCTCTGTGGGTGCTGTTTAAGCTCCAAGCAGGTTTATAACGATGTTTTTTCACTTCAATATTTGTATTTTGCCATTTTATATATCCATTATTCTGTTTGGTTGGAAGGGTGTTGCCATGGTTACGACAGTGTAGTTATACTTTATGGTTTTTGGTGACATGAGTGTAATGAACAGTGTAAAGATCAATCAAACCATATCAAAATTCTGAAAGAACATCAAAATTTGTAATGTTTGACACTTGATTTTCATCTAGTTAGTAGTACAGAAATTGTGACATTAGAATTTTTGGGGAGCTTATTGTTAGTTGTACAGATAAGAATTGTAATGCTTTAGGGTTCTGTGAAGAAATCTTGTGCTAAATCACCAGAATATTTGTATGTGGAAAATAATTTGTTTTTTAATTTGTCAAACTGTCAACTCCTGTACCTGTAGATAAGTTTTGTCATTTAAATAAATGTGGTGAAATTTGTAAATAAATATTTTCAAACCTTTTAAAGTTTCTTGTCCATAACTCCTTAAAATTATTTGCAAAAAGAGATCTGCCCCATAGCCTGAAATGATTTAGTCTTCACGTTTATACATCAATTGTTTGCGTAAGATTAAGGTACACCCTGATTCCAAAATAAAACCCCATTGCATCCCAGGAGAGAATGACCAAATGACATAACTAAAGTCCTCATGGTAGGGATTTCAAAGTGGCCCTCCTTTCTGTGCTGTGGAATAAGCTTTCTTCTGCACTCGGGGCTAACGGAGAACAGTTTGATCCGTTTTTGTAGTGCATCCTGTCATTATCTTTTGCCAGTGAGGGTGGATTCATCATTCACCCATTCGACTGGCACATCTTCATATGAGTGAAATAACCTTGAGTTGAGACTTAAACCCCAATCAAAGAAAAAAAAATTAATTTATGGAAAAGTTGAAAGTTGCTGAATTGTTCATCTTTTCTTTTTTACACATCTGATCTACAAGTAGAGCAATGCTAAGTTATTTGTGAAGCTGAACTGGTCCGTAGTAAACTTGTGTATTGAATTGAATGCCAATATAGGAATAATGGATTGGTATGTGCTTTACAGTGTGCTCAAAGGTGTTTCACTTATATATGTAGGGGTGCATTCCAACAATAATTGACACAAGCACAAATTCAATTCACAAGTGAAGAATTTCCATAATGTTGGCAAGCTAATTTTCCTCCAGTGCTAAGTAAAGACAGCATTGCTACTCTTCAAACATACTGCCCTTCAGCAGAAGGTTTGAAGATGTAGGATTATACATTGTGCACATATGCATAGTTTGTAGAGCTTTTCTTTTAAAACGTTGAATTAGCAGGGTTCCACCAACCAGCAGCTATAAAAGACTGATTTAATATTCATACTGGTCAAATATATCCTGCACAATCAGTAATTTCACAAGTCAAATGTTAAAGCTTGGCGGTGTAAAATGACAAAATCTTGTAACAACCATGACTTTGTAGAGACTTAAGATGTCACACTTCCATTAAGTCAGCAAGTCTGCAATTCATTGATGTCTTTATTAAGCTTACATCTTGTGATTATCCTGTAATTTATTGTTGTCAGTTGTGTCAAAGGTGGTTTTCTCCACCTTTTGGGCTGACACACTGTAGTGTAATATGGGTGAAATGACACCATCTTAAACCCCAATTAAAAAGTTATGTAATTGTGTCCCATAAAAAAGGTTGTGAACACCAAAAAAGTTCTGATACAAATATTGTACAAAGTTTTTTCCATTTAATTTTTGTATAAATTGATACAACAAATTAACTAATCAATAGCATTTCTTTTGATTTTATAAATCTTTTATCCCATTTTTAACAAATCTGTTTTGCATAAATCGTATATATATAGTCACAGAGAACAAACAAGTGTTTTTACCATAGCACAAGGATATGCAATCATATTCTAGCGAGAGCTTCTATAGCCTACATATGCCAGGTCATCGAGATTAGTTTTCGACAATATTTGGGGCGACTTTTGACACGGATCAGGAAAAGAGTGTAAAACAAGATGGCCCAGTTGTACCTTTTCCTTATAGTCATTGTCTCTTAGTGTGTAGGAAGTAGAATCAATTCTATTTTAGAATGATAGAATTGATCTTGATTTGTTTGATTGGGGAATTATGTTGTACTATAGGTCAGTTATTTCACATACAGCTGGACATGCTGGATTAGATATAGATTTTTCACATGGTGTAATGTCATCTAATAAGGGATAATATTTAATAGTGTTTGGCCCCTGAACAATAATAACAGGAGACAAAAATGAATGATGCAAAACAATTATTTTCACCATAGTCTTGGGAGGTCCAGGGCAACAGGCAACTCCCTCCAAATGCCTAACTAACTATTCACCAAATATAGCTGCTAATACAGTTGGCAATCAGTTAGGAGGGACCTCAGGGACAAGACAAAGCTGATCTGTGTTTGTTTTGCATCCTGAGATCGTAGCGTCTTGCTAGTGTAAAGGATAAAGGCACACAACACAAGTTTAGGACCGGACTAATCAAATGGCAGAGTTGTTGAAAACTAAAGAAGTCCTGGCAAAATATTCATCAGTTTTTTCAACAGTTCAACATTTCATCTGAGGAAGATGACTGGTTAGTTACCACTGTCACCTGACCTATGTGAACATATAGGACAAGAAACTGGAGTACTAGGTGGTGAATGACATTTTGTTTATGAGCATAATACACAGTTCATGTATATTCTACATGCACACTTCCAAGTTCCAGAATAGGTAGAATCTTAACGAGGGTATCTGGCTAGCTCACACACTCAGCTACCCGAACAGATGGAAAGAGAGGGCAGCATAGTGAACTGTACCTCTCTCTGCCCTCTGTCTGACAGGAGGAGGTACATGTATCAAGGTGGCATGTATTGGTCTCCATACCAAAGAGTAATAACCACTACATAGAGGACTGACTGGTTTGAAGGGCTGATTAAAGTGCTAACCTTGTAAACTATTTGTTTTAGATCAACCCAAAGAAAAACCAAACATAACAAATATGCTACATGAATTTTTTGTGAACAAATTCATTACTACTTCCTTTAAATAGTTTCACAATTTACAAAAGATTCCATGATTGAAAATACACTCCATCATTACATGAGCTTATAGCATCCAAGTTTAGTAGACATTAGAGATACATGTAGTTCCACAAATAAGCCGCCGTCACAGCCATTTATTCCATTCAGCCAATACTAGAGTTGAAACATAAAAACTTGTCATCCAGGACTATCACATAGTTATTCTAGACATTTTATTTAGGATCCTGCTGCTGGGTATGCTTCAAAAATCTGTTACTCTACCCTTTCTTTCCCAGTCTCCATATCTTGTTGGCTCAGGGCCCCGTGGACCCCCAATTTCACCAGTTTTAGGGTTTATATCATTGGGAAATCTCTCCAAAGGTTCCTTTTCCTGGTTTGGATGCACAACCTCTTGCGATTCCGACTCAATTTTGTCGTCTAATTTGCCTGCAGGAGTTTTTGCTTTCTTTTTTGATTGTGTTTGATTGCTGTCAGAATGGTGTCGCACACTCGTAAAGTTATCTGCTTTTGTAATGAGCAAACTGCATGCTTGAGGATGTCCAGTCACTACAAAATAAAGGAATATATCAAATTATGTACCAGGTATGTCTTTGTTCAAATGCAAGAAGATTAGATAAACCATGAGTTTGTTTGATTGGTGTTTAACGTTGTACTCAAGGGTATTTCACTTATATGGCGACGGACACGAACACAGAAAAAAACAAACAAATCTGCTTCCGTTACCCTTTAGCTCTGCGAACACCAGGGCAACAGAAAGCAACCTCTTTTCTCGCCTCT
>JARFOD010162658.1:0-11904 GCA_031763545.1 Mopalia muscosa | reverse complement strand
CCAGAAGTTGAAAATCCATCTCAGTCGTCATGTCTTTGTAATTTACCCAGCTTCTAAATGCCACTCAAACAAGATATGATTTTTTTTGACTGAGTTTACATTGCACTTCCTAAGTTACGCGAAATCAAGCGCGGTTTTTGGCACCAATAGATGAGAAAACACTCCTTTCACGCATTGATGCCTTTCTTAATTAGGATTTCTTGATTGATTGCTTAATTGATTGATTCAGTGATCGATTTGTTGGTTTTCACATATATGGTGGCAGTTTAAAGAAGTATACAGCCGTAAAATGGGAAGTGTTCTGTTTTTGTTCCTGCAGTGCTAAGCAAAAATGTCGTTGCTACACACTGAACGAGCTATAGCCTACAGAAGATGGTCAGGTATTACTATACTGGTCGTACAACAATTTATCTCTTGTTCATTAAAGTGCCTAAATGCTGTTGTGATATATACACCCTGGAAGATTCAATGAACGCTTACCGTGATTCTCCAAAAACATTCTCCTTTATCTGACAGAGAGGGATAGCCCGGTGAGCTCAATGTGCTCCATCTGGCCATGGCGCGCAATTCCTTCGTTCCACAAGAAGCTGAAAATCGAATTGGCTTTCCTGATAAAGGTTCATTTGAAGACAATAAGGAAACTCCTTTCAATTTGAGTTTATAGGTGAAAATTAAACTTTAACTAGTGTTTTTATGTGGGTATTTTTGTCAGTCTAAGACTCCATGATGTACAAAATCGAAATACCATCATACCACTATAGTCGTATATAAAACGCAATGTTTTGTTACATACAACCATAAGATTTTATTGATATATATATTTTGAGCTAAGATAAGAATCACGTAAGTCAGCTTTGTTAAAATATCTGATGACGGCAACTTACCAATTGAATGATCTTTTATTTCTTTACAGAAAGGTGGCTTGAAGCCATCGGGGCATTTACACTGTTTGCAATTCCTTGGATCTGTGTAACCATCGTTTTCACAAAGATACGATTCTAAGGACGGACCACATTCACCTGAAAATCAAAAATCAAAATAGCAAGGATGTAACCGACAGAGATAATATTTTGGCCTTTCTATAGTTTATTTGGGGTTGAACGTGGTATTGAAGGGTAGTTCACTATCACGAGGACGGATTATTCACTTCACACTGCGCCTTGCGTATTTGCGCATAAAAAACAAGAGGAAACCTCTTTGGAGCTTTAACTTTACAAGAGCACATTGTTCTGCATGGTGGCGCCAGGAGATGTGGGGTATTAAAGGTCACTGTTTCAGCTGTGCTTCAATACTACACGTTCTACACGTTCTACACGAGCATGCAAAACAACTCGTTGGTTTGCCATTAACCCATTATTCTGGAACTGTACCCTAGACATTAAATCCATTATACCAGTTTGAAACATGATTAATTCAAGGCTTTGTGTGTAGAATGGAGCAAAATTGGATTTCCCATGAATATGATATGTCTGTCAAGTCACAGATTATTGACAAATAAGGCTTTGAATAATTTCAGATACTTATTTATCATTTCCCTGATATAACAGACGGTTTTTTCATTAGCTGGATTTAAAACAGAATATTTAAAACCATGACAAATAAATAACTTACGTTTGCAGTAGCGGAAGTTGATGACCTTCACATCGTGAAACGAAGCTTTTATAACCTGACCCATCGTCTGCTGGTAGCCAAACGATTTAGAAACCAAAGTATCTCTAGAATTCGACGAAAAAAACTGAAAGTAACAATAACAAAATTTGGGGGTTATATATTTAGTTGATGTTAAACCAAGACAATAATTTGCAAGTATAAGTCAGTAATGTCCTAAACTATTGTGGAAAGAAAACGGTTGGTCGCGACTAGCGAGTATACTAACCCATTTTATAACAAGAAAATATTATTTGTTTGTTAAAAATAACAAAATTATTAATTTTATTATATATCGAGTTGGTGTTAAACCAAGATTATTAAAACCCATGTTCCGTCTTAAACAGGTATAGGGTGTCAATGGTCATTTGGCGAGGCCTGTAAGTAGGGCCACAAAAAGAAACTTGGCCCATCTTTTTCTCCAATACATCATCAAGGGCACAGTGAAAGTTGTTAATGGGCCCTTCCTGAACCCCGAGATTAGGCCCACTTTTATATGACTTATTTGATATTCACCACAAAAATTGTCATTATAATATTCACAAAAGAACACATTTTATTTTGTTTGTCTTGTTCCAGGTAAACTTTCGCATTTCCTCGTTTGGCTTCTGGGCCGTATAGACTCGTGAATCGAGGGGCGCTGCACCGGCTGACTCTCAGTGGGCCTGCCCTTGGGTATACATCTCCCCAGTAATCGTATTTACAGAGATCGGAAGCACAGCTGTTTAAGACTCCTGTATAACTCAGTATAGATAAAAAAAATGCCTTGACTGTTTTATTATATGACATGCTTGACATAAAAATAAACACTTATATGATAATAAGTAGGTCTACAGATCGACTTTAGTTGAAACCAAGGTTGTGACGTTTGGTTTAGTTGATGTAACTCCTCAACAACGTTGCTGGCAATTTCGAGTCTGTTAAGTGCATTTCGCGATACGCCAACACGACTGTTCCCCTTGATCTTGCTCTTTTAAATAAATATCGCGCAAGCACATCAATGCATGCACTTAAATCACATTCTACTGTATTGCCTCGTGGTGGACTATACCGAATGAGTGGCCAGAAAACATATTACATGTAGGCCTATCTCATGAAGTCTTCTACTAATATCGCAGGGTGTCAGGTCCGCCAGTTTAAGCTTGTAGGCAGGTCTGATATTCTTAGTGGAACATGCTTGACATACATGCAACTTATACCTGGTATTGCACAGTGTTACGCACAAACAAGCAAGGATGAGCAGCCCAACATAAGCCATAAAGGGTTGGGAGATCTGATAGTTTATCAAAAAAATCTGATAATTTATTAAACTTTTTGTTGTCGATGAGTTATACAGAAAACATAGGCAATTTTATTGCGTCAAATGTATTTAAAATATGTCTTAAGAGGCCCATGTATAATTAAACTGCCGTATTCTTATTTACAGCAAATAACCGGAAAAAAAAGAAAAAAAAAAAAAAAGCAAGCTGATAAACAAATTGATTTGCATCAAAATGCCAGTTGTAAATACTGCTTTGTTGTTTCTCTGCTGTGTATTAAGTGTATGATGCAAACGTTTTAAAAGTCTCTTAGGAACTTGACAACCGCTGGTCAATAGTCCAAGTTAATGAATCCAAAAGCCAAAGAGATAGCTAAGGGTATACCTGTCTTAACCAAGTTCCATAAAGATATGCAATGTAGTTGTTTTCTTCCAAGTAATGTGTTCAAATTTGAATTTACGAACATAACAAAAAATGGAACAAAACAAAACGTGAACCCAAAATACAACCGGCACAACTGCAGTTGATCGGAAAAGGGTCTTCA
The DNA here is from genome assembly GCA_031763545.1 of Mopalia muscosa. NCBI lineage: Eukaryota > Metazoa > Mollusca > Polyplacophora > Chitonida > Mopaliidae > Mopalia > Mopalia muscosa. Next base: position 8,454 of record JARFOD010162658.1, on the reverse strand, counting down.
CAGTGTCATAAAGACCATATAGAGTAGAGACGAATGATGCCTGGAGAAATGACAAATTTCTTACTTCATATCTTACATGACAGATGTACAACAATCAGATTCAAACAGCATTTTTGACTTCTTGATCAAGCAAACCGAAGTTAAAGGAGTTAAATGACAGTTCAAATCTTCTGATAAGCAGTGTCAAACTTGTCGTCTACTTAGGTCTGATTGAAATCTGTATTCCCCCTGCATTTAAAAGCTGTACTTAATGTCACCCGATCCGCAGCTTGCAGCTCACTTTTATTACAAATTATTGAGTGGTTAATGTTGCTTAACTGTTTGGAGTAAACTGGTAACTTAATATATGTGATAAAGTAAAACTGTTGAGGCATTTTAATTTTGTATACATTCAGTTATATAAGTCATACGCGGAGTCTAATAAACATCGGCCCTGTCTCAGTAATTTCATAATAAATAATTGACGAGAGAAAATTGTGCATGTCTCCACCGAAGTCGAACCCGAAACCTTCGGGTTACAAGCCCAACTCTCTACCAAGAACATGTTAATCGTTTCCATCATGTTGGAAAGTCAATGTTCCTCTAGTGCTAAATAAAGACAGTATGACTATACACCAGGAAAAAGCTAATCTTAGTAATGGGCTTAATGACATAATTTTACCCGACGTCCATAGTGCATGACTGAACCATAATCGTAAGGGATTCCTTGGGTGTCCGTGTCATCCCAGTTCTTCTCCTGGAATTCGGACAGTTGTCCATCTTTTACGTTGTTTTCATTGATGTCAATATAGAGATCTCGGTCAGGTCTGGATTGTTCGTGCCACATACCCAAGGCGTGTCCGATCTCGTGTACCACTGTGCCGAACTATAATCGAAGATGTAGTGATACTGGTATATGATTAAAATTATTTACTACACACCAAACAAGATCTAAAATCCCCCCTTGTGCTCATTTTTCACAGATGTAGATCTGTCAAACTCGCATGCTGAACGGCATCAATTGGTTGGAATATAATTGCAAACCACATAGCTGTGGCAAAAGTGGGTTACAAATGCTGTTTATTTTGTTGAAACAATTGTCAGTGACCTTTCTCAATTTTCCGAATCGCATGACGTCCTGTGTTACCCTATATTATACGATTATGAAAGATCTAAAACATGCAATGCCAGAGGAAAATACTGGGGAGCTAATTAACCTTTTGTTGGAATCAGATTGGTTGGACGCAATGGGTGTATCTAGGTATTCACAATTGCGAGTAGTCATGCACGTTGAATGTCAATAAGCACACATATGCTTTTGTAATCTTTTTCTGTAATAAGGGTTAATCTGAATTTATCACAGAGCGATTCAAATGTAATAAGCATTGTCTTAAGTCTAAATAAACATACACGCTTCCGAAAAGGTGTTTCATGGGTATTTCACTTATATGACGACGTGCCATCCCAATAGGTAAAGGAAATCACCCTCGAAACTACTGGCAACAAACAAAGATAGGATGGGACAAATACAGGACAACAACAACAGGACGTCATACAGACACCACAAACAGATCGGCTTCCTCTTTCCCTTTAGCTCTGAGAGCACCAGGGCAACATGAAGCTCCCTCCAACCATCCGAAAAGGCAATTTATCATTAATTTAGATCATTCAGAATATTCAATAATATGGTTTCATATCCACATGAATTTCGGACCTTGCAATCAGTATTGTCATATTACTATAAAACAAAATGTATATTAAATTGGATATTTTGCGATTGCTTTCATATAGGTAGAAAGCCCTTCTATTTAAACGCAGCCCTAAAGAAACAGTGATTGTGGTTTACTAACTTACATCAAAACAGTTATCGTCGAGAGAAATAGATTGCCCTCCCTTCTCTCGGCCAATCAATGAAGAGCACCTGTCAATCAAAAGTACCTCATGAGCAAAATGTTTAAAAAGCAAAGCACATGGACAAGTATTGAGTATAGGTGGACCCTCGAAGTTGAATGTTCTTTCAAAAGGTGTTTATTTTGCTCCGGAATTTCGTTGGCAAAACGCTTGTATCAGTTTAGTATTTTGGGGAATTTGGTGGCTAACCAAACTGTTCCAGGAGTACCCAGAATTTGGTTCTGCTAATATTCAATTATAATGGGTGTCCATTTATTTATATATATTTTGAAATTCGACTGCATTGGAAGGGAGATAACTTATTTAGAGCAATTAGTCATCTCATTATCTCAGTAAATTGAGACACAAGTTCCCGGATAGATCTTGATCTTGATCGATAACCTGCGTTGACCAAGTATCAGGTTAACTCAATGAAACCCATGTCTGCGTTAGGCACGATTTGCTAAAAAAAACAACAACCTCGCCAACATTTATAAACACTATTTAATAACATCTATCAATGGAACCATAAACACTACATAATTATTTTTCACTAACTTACCCATCTTGTTTATTAAAGAAGATGTAGTCTCCAGCTGGCTTCGATTGTTGACGAACAAAGGACAGACATGTTTCTCGTTCCCAATAATCTAATCCTTCTTTTATCATGGTATTTTCGGCCTTTGCTAAAAGGGAGATACAAATCTTTTAATCTTTATTGATTTACTAGTAGAATTGTAAGCACTTTTTCACTGACAAATTCTGGTTGCAACCATATAAAGAATTTTTCCTTTCATCAATTAAATAGTAAAATCGAAATATAAATTTAAATTGTGGTGCGAAATTGACCAGAGCTGTGAGAAATCATGTGGTAATTTTAATTATTAGCGAAATGGGCCGGGCATTTTACACCTGGTTATTCCCTGGAAAGCGTGTAGGCCCACATGTACTGCCTCGATTTTCTGCTAACTACTACAGATATATGAGTGAGCTACAGGATGTGGCTCCGTAAATTGCAGGAAGTGGTTATTGTTTCTCGGTTGGCCATGTCGTTGAAGTAAGTCATTGTTGGAGTGGACAATCCTTCGTCATATTACCAACTTGTTTGTGTTATCTGAATTAATTAAACGCAAGTGACTTACTTTATACTTTCTGAGATCCCACTTGGGTTATCAGAATAAAGTAAACGCAAGTGACAAGGTAAAAAAATGATATGATGCCATTTGTGTTATGAGAATAAACTAAACATAGTCAACTTACTAAATAATTTCTCGTCTAGAAACCAGTTGATGGTGGGATCCCATTTTCGTGGCGGTTCAATAGTAATCTTCCTTTTTCTTCTGGATGGAGTGGATGGAATTATTCTTAACTTCTTTTCGGCTTCCGCGATAAGCTCCTCGATATCTTCTACCCTGAGAACGATATCAGCCTGGTGAACGTGAAGATCCTTAATATCAAACTCTGTCTATGTAATAAAGGGGGAAACAATTGTGAAATTTTGTATGTATCATTCTTTTGGTAGACCACTATTAACGGCATTGAAATAATGTCCCGGACTCAGGAGCGAGATTCTCAAACCGGGCACCAGGCTTACAGTCAACATTACCGGCTTTATAGACATTATCCCACGGGAGAACGCGGGATTTTCTATGCTTAACGCAGTACTTTAGGTTTATATCTCCCATATGTCAGAATGTACCAGTACAATGTGTACAAGAGAATCTACTATCGACGTCGCTGGCAATAAACAAAGACAAGAGCTGATAACCACAAGACGTTTGACAAAGATATCAATTACATATCAGCTTGGTACTGTCCGTTTTCAGTGGAAGCAACAGGTAATTTAGTTCGGCAATGTTTGAATTAGATGAATGTATGCAGGATGTATAAAATTATATGATGATTTTTAAAAAACTGTATCATCCCATTGTGTTTAGAATTCTCATAAAACTATGCATTGACTCTAACACTTCCTTGTGAAAGAAGCTATGCTATTCTTATTATTGATTGGGAGAACCGGAATGTCGATGAGTGTCTGCCGGATTTCTCTTCGATGTGTAAAGATCCGGCGGACACAGAGAGTCCGGTTCTCTTTAATCACCAAAATGAATCAGCTATTAGAAGGACATATACGAGCAGGTAAATGTGTGCGCAGTTAGCAAAACCGAAGTCCGAATCTGCTATTAATTAACCGATGGTGCTAAACGACGTGTTAACCTGAAACACGACTCAATTAGTTCAATTGAAATCCTGGTTCGGCATGGTGCATTCGCTCAAAGCGGCTGTCGTGAAATGCACTTCGTAGTTGGCAAATCAGATAACTTTTGGCATTTAGGCCAATTGCAGAAACTGGTCATAGTTAAGAAACTGGAGTTGGTTTAATCGATGTCTGATTGACCAGTTTCATATTCCTTTTGCTACAATTATTTGGGCATACGGGAAAAAATTAGTATATTATAATATTTACCCCTTAGGTCAGTTTTGTTAAAATCCGGAAGGGAAATTAATATGGATGTACTTACGAGGGATCGTTGAAATAAGTTCGCATATTTCGCTGTAAGACCCCATGCTTTCATTCGATCATCAAACGAAAATCCATACAAGTAGCCAGCAATCTCATTCTGAAATGATGTCATTTTAACCGTCAAAATGAAACAAGGGAGCTCCCCATTAAAGTTATATATATTGACAAAGTTAAATAAACAAAATTTACCCAAATTTCTGATAGTGATATATCAATTCTTATAACAGTAAATATTAACCGTCAAAATGAAGCAACCCAGTCCCCATTTTTCCATACGTTATAAATATATAAATAAACTTAAGCCACAAAATTTACGTAAATCACTGATAGTTATATATCAATTCTCATAATGGTAAATATTAACCATCAAAATGACTCCCCATTTCTCATAAGTTATTAATATTTTAATAAACTTAAAATAAACAAAAATTATTCAATTTAGTGATAACTTAATTTACCCAAATTACTGATAGTTATATATCAATTCTGATAACGGTAAATATAAACCGTCAAAACGAAGCAAGCAACTCCCGATTTCTCATGAGTTATAAATATTTTAATAAACTTAAAACAACAAAATTTATTCAAATTACTGATAACAATATTAACCCAAATTACTGATAGTTATGTATCAATTCTTATAACGGTAAATATAAACCGTCAACATGAAGCAACTCTTTCCCCATTTCTCATAAGTTATAAATATATAAATAAACTTAAATTATTAAAAGTTACCCAAATTATTGAAAGTTATATATCAATTCTTATAACGGTAAATATTAACCGTCAAAATGAAGCAACCGACCCCCCATTTCCCATAAGTTATTAAAATTTTAATAAACTTAAAATAACAAACTTTATTCAAATTATTGATTACAAAATTTAACCAAGTTACTGATAGTTATATATCAATTCTTATAATCGTAATATTAACAGTCAAAATGAAGCAACCGACTCCCCATTTCTTATAAATTACTAATATATTAAAATACATTTGGTTTGAATAGGCAACTAATCTTTACATATGCAATCTGTCAATATTGCATATTTTCAATATTAATACTATCCAAAATTTAATTTTTTACCCCGCAGAGCGGACTTCAAGGGAATATCGTTATGCGATTTTAAAAAAAAGTGATTATATATTTCATAGAAATAATAAAATTAAGAGGTAGCTGTTCAATCCGTTAGAATTTAGATAAATATAAACAAAAACTTGTTAGTTTTTTTCTCATGCTATCTTTCAGTCAGTTCGAGCTCTCTCACTTCATTGTAGTAAAAAGTACTCTATTAATAATGACGCCATCTTTATAATTACTCACAAGGTTTACAAAGAATTAATCTGAAACAAAAAAGCCGGCCAGGACTTAAAAGTCCCAGACTTGACAAAGATAGAATGAATTCATCATCTATTGTAGAATGCCGATAGAATGTATTGATCCTCTATTGTGAAATGCCGGCCAAGACCTATGAGTTTAAGACTCCACAACAAATAGATCGAGTTGATCCTCTATTGTGGAATACCAATTCTATATCCTAATATAAAAGAGCTACTTACTAATTCATGGATGTCCAGGGTGAATTTAAAACTGTTCAGCTGTTTTCCGTTTAGTTTTATCTTCAAACCTTGTGCGATGTGGTCAAAATTGAGCTCCTTGTTTAAAAGCGATAATAAAGCTGATTGGCCAGAATTGGTCAGTTTGTTGATTAAGCCCCTTATATCAAAATTCGGTAGATTTGGCAAATTCGGCAAATTCGGTAGATTTGGCAAGTTCGGCAAATTCGGAAATTTCGGGAAGTTAGGCAACTGAGCCTGGCTGCCCACAGCGACAATTACTACAGCGAGGAATAGAGATGACGACTTCATACCCCTCATCGTCCACAGAGCTTGTCGATCTGTGTACACAAGATATTTAAGATACACCTACAAACTCTGCCTCTCTGAGAATAACTTAAACCGGTTTGTTGTTATAGGTTTAAATACTGATCTTGTTCCGGGTCTGATCTCCGGGTACTTGTTTTCTTGGTAACTCATTAGATAGCGCCTTCATCAAAACTCTCCATCACTATCCATACAACGAGTAACCTACCGTAATTAAATTAACAGTACATTATATAAACACATTAATACAGTATATAATGTTATCATATTGTGTTTTTCTTAATTCATCTCTATCTAATGGTTGCATTAATATAAATAGTTTTATTTATATATCCACATAAGACTATTGTCGCTGAGTTGAATTAACTGCATTTCCACTAAGTACAATGCCGTGCGAAAAGGTTACTTGTGGGTCTCGCCCAAATTTCATACATAATAATAATTATAATAATAATAATACTTTTATTTTCCCGATTTTTTTTTCTCAATTTAATCCAGAATGATTATATGTCGCCATATTCTTATATAAAGTATTCAAACAGGAAAAACATAGTTTTGTTTACCATTCACCTATATTTTCAAGCAAAATGATTGTAGGCAACATTGACGTACCGTGACATTAGCCCGAGGTCTTATTGGGAACGTCTTACGTCATACAGTTTTATTTTTTCACATTGTGAGGACAATAGACACATTGAAACTTATGTCTTAACTTAAAAAATAACACAATACAGGACAAGGTAGCCTTGTTTAAGGTACCCGCGCCAGTTTTTAGCACTATTTTATATTTGGTTAAACGCAATGGAGGCTCTATAAAACCAATTTCCTTTGTGTTTTCTGTCTTGGCTGTATGACTTATTTTTGATAAGTTACAGAAAATAAGAGTTTGATAGGATGTAACTGTTTTCATTTGTTCACAATTTATGTCGAAGAAAATACAGGACCTGTACATGTATGTATAAGTTATCTATAAAACAGTCATAATTAGTTGAGTGTCGAGGAAGAGAAGATTAGTTGTTATTCATACCTTAGATTAGAGAGGTTTATAGATTGCTCCTTATTTAATTTTTTTGTAAAATAATATCTTGTAAAATATGAAAAAAGTGCATTTGCAGCTACACATAGATACATCGGATTCTTGATGATTTTAAAACCAAGCCTTCTTCGATGTTTCCATGGAGATATCGGAGACAAATCCATTCCTACGTACCGAACCTCTATATCTAGGTGGAAGTGCTACATTTAAGATGTACAATTTGGAATGCCCAAACGCCTTCTCTCTTTGAAGGTATCACAATATGCTAAATATTTTCATGCACTATTTAAAAGGGTACACATAAATATAGCAGAGAGGTTGTTGAGTGGTTCTTAACTTGTAGGTGACCCAATTAATTTTGTTGATTGTCATACCGGATTCAGGATATATCACTCTGTAAACAATTCCTTTATACAAGACAAACTTCTGTATTATTATAACGAAAGTTGTCTTGTCTCTACAGGGATTTGAACCCAGGTCTCTCACCAGATATTCGCTGGTTCTCATTTCAAGAATGTGTTTTGAGGCTGTTTTCGAAAAGAAAAAAGAAAAAACCAAGACAACTGGCCAACAAAGGCCCAGTGCTTGCATTTTAGGTCAGGATTTTTTTTCTAGACTTCAGATTAAGCTTACTTAACAGCCTAGTATACACAGATGCATGCTCAGGTGTAACTCACGGACCTATACATATTTTAGTTTGTTAAAATTATAATGGACATTAAAACATCTAGAAGCAAAACAAAATACCCCCAAAAAACCGAACAAGCAAACAGATAAACAAATAATACAGAAAAAAACAGTAATGGGAATAATACAAATTGTACAATGTTGTACACAATTAAAATTGTCACAAACAGCATCCCCGGAATGTGATGCCGGGGAATCCTTCAACTGTGAATGAAGGAGAATGAGGCAATACTCATAATACCATAAACTCATTAATATCAACTCATTAATACCTGCTTGAGAAAATCAACATTGAAGAAACTAATTAAAGACACTTTTGTTAAAACCCCATTTATGTATCATGGCCAACTCTACCAGCAGGTGGACGGCGTATCAATGAGCTCATCCCTAGGTCCAGTTTTGGCTAATATTATAATGACTGAACTAGAGAAAGTAATTATTGATAAACTTGTTGCA
>JARFOD010162647.1:0-11904 GCA_031763545.1 Mopalia muscosa | reverse complement strand
CACTTTTATCCCCCCCCCCCCCCCACACACACACACACACATGCTTAAGGATGATTTTTTTTATAACTTACACGTAATATACTTAACCACTCTACTGAAACTAAAACAAACAAATGTGCAGATTTACCTGTGATTGTTTTCCCAAAGTCTTCATTCTTCACATGGACTTCGGGTTTGAGAAGATCCTCTTTCACTTTTAAATCAAGAAGTTTTCTTTGTTCTTTTATCAGTTTTTTAGGGAATGCAAGAAATGGAACGGAAATCATGAGAAGGAGTCCTCCACATATAATAAACCCTCCCCACCAGGCACCAATCCAGCGGGGATCTGAGGGGGTCAAGTCCACGTCATATGAGAAAATGTCCACATAATATTGCAATAGCAATGCCCCGAGTGTAAAGCCAAGAACAGGTCCAAAGGCTCCCATAGCATATATAAAAGCTGTTTACAAAAAATAATAACAATTAATCAATCTTTTCATAAAACTAGTAACAAATATTTGACTTGCAATTTCATTTTCTAATGAGGTATCAATAGCTGAGAAAAAAGTAATTTTTTTTTGTAGTAATCTGTTTCTTTTCACTTATTGCTGTCCTGATAATCTGCTTAAGGTTTCACAGTTATGAAGGAGCCCTTATGGTCATGACTGGACAATCAAGATACATGTAAGAGCTTGTTTATTGATAAGGGTTGCTCTGTGTTTAGAATTGTACTGCAGTGGCCAGTTGCTCAATTTTGGATAAGGCGCTTACACCAGATTAAACTGCTAAAAACGGGTTAAAGATACATTCATATGTAGACTTACAACATGGCGTGATGTCATCTAATAAAGGATTTAATTTAATAGTGCTTCGAGCAACTGGGCCCAGACTATTTCAAAAAGTTAAAAAGGTCCTGAAAGTAACTGAAAGCAAAACATTCCTATTTGATGTGGACAAATTTGATCTACATGTAACAGAGTTATGGAAATAACGTTTGCTAGAATCTGGCGTGATGTTATATCTGGAGCCACCAATCTGTAAAATGTGTCACATGACAAAGACTAAAACTTTTAATACAGGCTGTCTATGATAATAAACTTACCCAGGTAAGCTGGTGCCTTTTCCTTTGGGACATGGTCATCCACATATGTTGTACCTAGTGTCATTATTGGTGTGCCTCCTGTACCGATAAGAACCTGGGCTATCACCATTATCAACACATATACCCAGTTACCAGAATGCTCATCAACACAGAATTCTCCATCCAGAAACTCTTGGCTACGTGAGTTTGTCAAACGACTGCAGATATTTTCCTCTGTAACATTGAGATCAATTCCACCATGTTTTGTGTATTTCTCTGCCATGATGTGTGGTAAGGCGAACAACAATGCCCCAATACCCATGCATAACACGCCTAACCCGATCCACTTGGGAATGTGTCGCCTGCCGCCAAGGTAACTGACAAAAATAACAGCAACCAAGGAGCCAAATTCATAAGACGCTGCGATAACACCGGATGTAGAGCTTCCGATCTCGAACCGTTTTTCAATCGTCGTTATAACACTATTCAAATATCCTGAAGATAGTCCGGTGCTTACAGCAATTAACAAGGAAGTTACAAAAATGAACATTCGAATATCTGCGCATGGTTGAAGACATTTCGGTCGGAAACGCCCGATCCCACACTCCCTTGTTTCCTCCTCATCAGCCTGTTCTGCTAATCTTTGTTGAAGATACTCATCCTTTTCTGATTTTCCCTTCAAAAATTCACACTGGCTGCTGACAGTATATCCACTACTCCCACTATCAAGCTGACAGGGATACTTCTCATCCTGTGGTGAAGCAAACGTTGACACTTTCAATGTGGTTGGTCTTTTTAATGGAGCTTCTGCCATGGTTATAAAATTCAGTGACCTCCTGATGTCTTAAATATTTCAAACAGGTCACACACTTTTATCAAAGCTCCTCTAAAGTTTTATCCACGAGAAGAAGTCCCAAAATGCAGCCATACAGCAAGGTGGTGGGAAAGCGTGTGAAGACATGGCAGACATTTTCTTCTGACGATACAAGCAGTAATTCTTGGACAGTGCCTTATCACTTTGGTGTGTCACATACACATGTGCCTGCTGTGTTTTCCCAAGATTCTGTAAAGATATAATAAACAAAATATATACATGTAGGTTTCAAAAGTGTTAATATATCACTGGAGTGAAACATCTCCTTCCTGAATGAAGATGGATTGATTGATTGGTATTTATTAACATCCATGGGTTAGGGTATTTTACATATATGATGGTATTGTAATCCTGCCTGAACACAGGTAAATGTTGATCACCAGCTACTAAAGGTTCTGAACCAGTACAAGTGAAAGGTTTTCGTCCAGTATTTTGCTGAACTACAGGTTAATTTCTGAAATTGAATGCTATTTTGTAACCTCAACACTAGAAACACAATGAACCAGATTATGACTGAAAAGCTACAAACAAATTACTGGCAAAGCAATAGTCTATGATAAAAGCATTTTACAGTGAAAGGGTGGCTGAGAATGTCAGTCAAACTAAAATAATCACAATTGGTAATGTCTGATTGATTGGGGCATTGAACCGTATTCAAGGGTATTCCTACAGTACTATTCCATTTATAAATTATATGACAACAGAATGTCCACCATGCCATACAGTGGAAAACCAATGGTACCCTTGCAAAAAACACCCCACGATTGCCACAAGATGTGACTCTCTCATATACATATACCTGCAATGGACAGATGGACGCCAATCCGTCAGCCTGTGAATCATGGTCAAGGGACACAACCATTGATCACAAATATTTAACATAAATTTACTGTCCTGGTTTCCAACAAAAAAAAACCCCTAAACAATTATGTCAGAATTTCTGAAGATCAACTCAGAACCAAGACTTTTTGTTCACTTATACACTTCATAAAATGCCCACAATAGTGAGCTACAATGCCACATGCCAGGAAATAACATGAGGTTTTCTAAGCATGTGAGCATCAACTGTACTTTTACTAACAGCTAAACAGCCAGTACATAGAGTATAAACATATATAGCATAACTGTACTATTGTATGTATAGATGCATGTTCTTTCTGTTGACATATATATTATTTATAAACACAAACACTTCCATCCACCTTTAGTCTAAAGCCAAGACCTCGAACAATGAAAGAATAACTATGTTGTTTTGATCTATTTATGACTGATGTTGTTTTGATCTATTTATGACAAACAGCACCTATATCTGTTCTACGTGTGGTTGGTTAGAGTTTAACACCTTTCTTAAACAGCTTTATTTTTACCAGGACCTGATTCATGTCAACAGTTTGGGCACTGTGTATTTACTATCCAGGCCAAAATAGGTCAGGGTAGAAGGGCCACCTAGGCCACCAAAAAGTGTGATCAACAAAAGTGATAAAATAAATAGTTTGATCACATTCACTTATTCTTAGATTCTTTTTTAACAATAACAGCCGAATATGCATCCGTTTAAGAAATATTGGAAGCCACTAAGATATATTTCACATTAAAAAATAAATAGAGGGGGTTGAGGATAGGGGTGCCCAAACTAGTAGTGCCCAAACCCCATTAAATGGGGTAAAAATGGGCCTCTATCAGACAATATCCTGAAGTTGATCATGGAAAACTGCTTATAAAACTTCTAAAAACCACTGCTGATCTCCAGTCACCCATAAATTATGAGAGGTATCAGAGGAGTTTCTAGAGTCAATCAGAGTCCAGAAAACTTTATAGGCACCAAAAATAAAAGAAGCCAAAATTAATGTTGATGTTTTACTACTTGTACTATTTTTAATATCTGTGTTGAACTTAGTAGCTACATGTATGTGAACGGTACATTGAAGTAGGATTAGTAAGCCCACATGCTAACCACTATTTTTAATATCTGTGTTGAACTTAGTAGCTACATGTATGTGAACGGTACATTGAAGTAGGATTAGTCAGCCCACACACTAACCACTAAGCCATGGCCGCGGACGAATCACTTAATATAATGTTATTTGTTACACATTATACCTTGGTTTACATGTATATTAGAAAGGCTATGAAAGTTTAAAAGACTCCCTTGGGCTTGATTATGACATTCTGTACAGTGTTGAAAAAGACCAGGCCAGTCATCAAATACAATTTTAAAAAACCACTTATTTCCACTATGGTGTGACCAGGAACTCGTTTGTTGCTCTTATTCACGACAAAAAAATATATTTAAATTGAAAACAAAGTTACTCTTCTTGGAATTCGATCCACTACGTAGACGAGTAATAAGGCTTCATAAAGCAAAATATCCTGAGTCAACAGTTTTCAATCTTCTGTTCAACTTCAAAGTAACACTAGCTCGTTCTCAAGTTGCACTTAGAATAAAGTAAAACATAGATAAAAAAATCAGCCGAAATATTCAATTTATGATTTCTTATTATATCATCAAACTCGGAAGATATAGCTTATCACATGAACTCATTGTTCAAAAGTGTGTATGTTAAAAATAATGATATATTGACACATTGGAATTTGAACAGGAAATGTGATCAGTCAAGTAATCTTTATATCGGAGATTTCTCATACATGTATACTGACGTACAATATGCGTTATGCAATATGATGATAATCAGGGGTGGAAATGTTTAAAATATTTTGACAGCCATTTTCCAATTTTGTCCTGCAAGCCATTTAACACAACGTTGAATTCTTGGAACTTTACATTACAATCGCAATTTTTACTGGAAATGTCCAGCCAATGTATAGCTATTTCCACCCCTGATAATAATATTTTCAAAAAAAATGACCAAGGTCAGATAGTATACCAAATATTGTATTGAGAAACTGTTCAGGCAACTTTATATACCTTGGCACGTTTATTTAACAGATGTTTCGGAGTCAATTTAAAAAGGCTGTTAAATCACCAGTTTTCAAAGACAAAGAAGACACTGGGTAACCTGCATTTACTGCTGGCTATTCGGTGCCAAACTCTGAGGGTCGTGGGTTCGATTCCCGGACGGGTTTCAACCTACAAAATTTTCGGAACAGGTATATGTTTTAACTAAGAAAGTGTTATTCCAAAATGACGAAAATACTGTTAATCTTCACTTTCTAAAAAGACACAAAAATTATTCGACACTACATGATTTCAAATTATAGACCCGTATGGTTATTATCAGTCACCTCCGAAGTTAAAAAAAGTTGTACATAAAGGATTACCAACCATGTATCCATTGCACTCTCAGTCTCTGTCCAGAACAATAAGATTTTATTCCTAGACGTTATTCAGTATGGTCTAAATTATTATGTTTTTTACAATCATATAACTTAGGTTTTTAAAGAAAACTCCAAAATAGATGTTCTTTACAATGACTTCTTGAAAGAGTTCAACAAAGTTTCCAAGCTTGTCATTTGTCACAGACTTCAGGGAGTTGTTGGACAAACATCACCATGGTGCCAGGTGACATCAGGCATACCACAAGGTTCTATCCTTGGCCCACTTAAAAATCATTATTAATGTAATATTGTCATTGAGGACCTGCCAACTTTACTTCACTTCACAGTTCAGCCTGCTCAATATAACCCAATGAATGTGATGATGTAAAACTGTTTACAAAATGAAATCTACAGATGATTCTCAGCTTTTACAAAACGATTTACAAAACAGCAATGGTGTTAATAAAAGCTGTCCAAGTTAAAGGCTGACAAAAAATCATACCCTTTATACCTTCCCACCAAAAATAACTTTCTTACAGACATATTATTTCCTGTAAAAGCCTGAAAATGTAATTTAACTTGTAAAAGACTATTACGGTATGGTTAACTGATAAGTCATCTTTTGAACATATCAAATATCAAAAATGGGTTTAAAAACTTTCTCACATATTAGGATTTTTGCAATCTTGCAAGACTTTTAAGCCAGTCACAGCAAAAAAAGTCTCTCTTTCATATTGGGAGAACAACTGTGGAATATTGTGGTAGTGTTGGTCAGTCACCACGGCCAAAAAGCACATTGAAAAAAAATGAAAAAGTACAAAACAAAATATTACAATTACTTTTTTTCCATCTTACAATTCAAATATCTTTACATGTCCTCAGTGCTGTCTTAGTCATCTACTTGTTTTGAAACCAACTGCTTCAAAAAATTTAAAATCAAATTTTTTTTTGTTTTTGCCTGTTGTACAGCAGCTTTACAATGCATCATTATAAGATTAGTTGATTCAGTATAGATGTATATATTAAATTTAGTAGACAAAATTGAATAATGCCTTGCAATAATTAATTTGATACTTTTTACATTGTGGGGTTCCAAAGATGTGTGGTTTAAGTCAAATAATTCTTTTAAAAGTAAGTTATACTGAGGCAGACAGTACCCACATATACATTGATACATGGTGTTATAAGACAGTCAAATTTATGGTGGAAGACAACACCACTGACGCCCCTTGGAGAGCCAGAGGGCTAAGGCAGCTCCCACCAACCACCTGTATTTAAACCACTGTTACATGTACATGTAATCTGTAATGATCTGTACATTGTATTATCTCAACTTGTCAGAACTAAATGTGTAGTAATTTAGTGCAAGCAGGTCATATTACATGTACATGTATTTTCAGATAAAAAAAACACGGACTGATGTTGGCAATGTAGTAAAGGATGCCAGCTTCTACTCTATCTTAACTTAATTATATAAACCAATGTAATTGTATAACATGTGTGTATCTTGAGTGAATCCAGAAGGTATAGCTGAACTCTATTGCGTAATTTGCTGCAGACACAGTATATTCTTAGAACACACTCATCCAGCCACAGACCAGTAACCCTATGTTATGGTTATGAAGAGGAAATGCTCCAACTCAAAAACTTACATACATGTAGTAAAGATACCTGTGAAATGGACCACCTGTGTTGTCAACTTCTGAAGAATTTGGTTTATTGGCTAGGCGTGGGTACCAGAGCTTCAGAAATTCTTATATCCAAGCCTTAAATGAATACAATGTTAATAACAAATTTTTCTTTAACCTTGAATTAACACGAGGGTTAATATTGAAGTTTCTCTATCCACAGGTGCATACAACAATTTGTTTATACTATACAGCGTCAGCATGTAAATCTGTCTTGTCAGTCGGACAATAAGAATTTCAGCAGTTTTCTAAAAAAAACATACATGTAGCTGATTTCATTTATCAGTTCAGTAGAATTGTTGAGCAGATCTAGAGCCTACAGCGTACTATGTACGTGTAAAGTAAGTGTTGAAATAGTACCAAGGCCCTCTTGTTATGAAACAGACTGTAGAACATGTTTGTGTTACCAATTCGTAAGGTACATTGTATTTCATTTGTTGTAAACAGGAAGTCCCCAATAGCCTACTTTGAACAAAATTTACATTTTAATTTTCTAGTCAGGCATTGCATTCAAACAACTCGCTATTCTGTTTACAGTAATTTATATACAATATCTGACAATGACTGATACATTTCCATGAAGAGCCTTCATCTGAGGATTGTACAGAAACTGATAAGACACTGACATTTTTACCTGTATAAATGTACAATGAGAGCTGGGGGAAGGCCTTTGAGCAGGGTGCATAATCTATTGAAAATCTTTTAAGGCAGAATTTACCTGGTTCTGTCCTATCATCCTATGTGCTTTAGCTATAAGCGCATTGGATAAAGCTACCTACAAAGGTTTCATGTGTTACAAGCTCCCATTCACAAGAATGTGATGTTCCCACGTCACTACTTTTTACTGGCAGGGGTTTGGGAGGGAGTTTTCACTTGGCCTTGTGCATTAAGAGTTTAGTGGCAACCTGAAGCTGATGTGTTTGTGATGTCTTTGTAACAAACAATATCAACAAAGCACCAGGCAATCACATGTGCCAACAACAACCTTGTATCAGCTGTATGCCACCCTAGTCTCTCCTGAACCAGACTGTTCTTGCATTAACTTTGACCACGGCATGAAAGTCTGGTAACACTGCACGTTAATTTCTGCAAAAAAATATGGCCCGGTTACCTAATCGTAAAGTTGCTTTTCTGATAGGTTTGTTTTAAGAAAATATTTTGAACATTACATCGAACCCAAAGCCTTTATTTATTTACAAGTAAATTAATCTGAGGTATATTTGTTGATTTGCTTTTAAGGTTGAATGGGGTTTAACAATGTACTCAAGGACATTTCACTTATATGACAATGTGCCAGCCTAATGCGTGAAGGAAACCACCCTTCACACCACTGGCAACAAACGAAGACAAGATGGGATGGGATAAGACGGGAGGGGACTCAGGATGCAATACAGATAGACCTTTCCCCCTGAGAGTATCAGGGCAATAATATGAAGCCCCCTCCGACCAACCGCTAAATTTGTTGAAGTTAATAAGTATTCAGCCTGTAGTACTCCATACTGTTAACATATGTCAATTACAATATGCAGCACGTGGTCCGTAACTGAAAAACAGAAAATGTTTGTTTGTTTGATTGGGGTTTAACGTCGTACTCAAGGGTATTTAGTCTTATATGATCATGAGGTACACGTATATGTCAGAGTAGGATACCATCCACATAAAAAATTTTAAAGATTAAAGAATAATATATGCCTGTATAAAAACACAAGCAGGTGACGCATTTGGCAAGTACATGTAGGCCTACTATAATGTCGACTGTAGGCCCACATTTACGTCATTAAAAAATTTCACACTATTTTGTTTAATTTAACAATTTCCTAAAAAAATTTACTACAACTTGAGATGAAAAATTTACATAGGAGAGCTGTTGATTATTATCATTAACATATTTATATTTAATACCAATTTAACATATGCATGTAGGTTGTGTTATAACTGTGAAGATAACACGCTATTACAATGAAAAATAAATTTTACATCAATGGATTAACAATGTGAGCAGGAAGCATTCATAATAACACGTAGCAGTACTAATCTTACTATCGTAATGTTTTTTAGCTATATGATATCGATACCTGTAATCAATGTACATATACTGAATAATTGGGCACCTCAATGTACATATAGGCCCTAAGTCATACACTAATGTTTAATTATTAAATATACTCTCTTAACAATGTAAACTTAAAAGCATGTAAAAGCCTTTGAGAGAAATGCTTTGAGACAGATCACCAGCCCTTTGCTGCCAATAGTTGTTAATATATATAAGTATAGGTAAACATAGATGAGTATTATGTTGGTCATGCTCACCCTATGTACACAGACAGTAGGTTCCCTAATATATGGGACATCCCATTTTTTTTTTCTTTAAATAGATTTCAGAGTAAATTTGAGGGCGACTCATTAAGCTTCCTTTATGCAATGACTCCAAACATGTGGTTGTGACGATGAACTTTGTGAACTCCACAGCATTATCCTCAATCACTGTACATAAAGTTTCATGCAATATGCTTGTCTGTTTGTTTAAAGAGTGTTTTAAACTTAAGTCTTACTGTCCTAAGCAAAGGAATTGAAATGGTACATTGTTCGACAACTTGCCATTTTGGTGGAAAACCAAGAAGAAACATTTTCAAAAACCCAAGCACCCATGTCACAGTCACAGGCCTTCTGGTTTGGGATGTGTAGTCCTATGCTTAACACAGATCACTCACCTCAAATCAGAAAGCCTGCAGTCACCATGAAACTTATCTGTTAAAATACCCATATTTGCATATTAAGTCGTCTATGTTGAGCTTGTTTGATTGGAACAAGTTTAAAGAAAAGTGTTAAGTTTATGAAGTACTTTGTAACTGCAGCTTATATGTTCATATGGATTAATAGCCTGTTGTTTTGCCTTAAAGACGTTAAAGTGGGCCATTTTGACTCGAAAGAGTGGCCATTTTGACTTTAAGTGGTCTGTTTTTGACTTGAGAGTGTGGTCATTTTAATTTTAATCTGCACATTTTGACTACAAAGTGTGCCAGTTTGGATCGTTTAAGATTTGGGTCTTTTGTCCATGTTTTTATTACAGGGAGTATGATGGTACATGTATTTGACAGGCCAGGGTGTGAAAGAAACCAACCTAAATGGCACTGATAACAACAAAAAGCAATCGGACCTCTTCTTGTGCCAGGTTACATTGTTTGTTTGTTTGATTGGGGTTTAATATTGTACTCAAGGGTATTTCACTTATATGATGACGAATTGTCCACTTCATACTGCACCTACCCATATTACGGTGGAAAACAGAGAGGAAACCTAGTAAAATCCACCCCCGAGAGCTGTGCCAGGTTACAGGAGACATGACCCTGTCAGAGACCAAGGGCTTAATAGACAGGGGGGGTGTCCACACATCCTTTGCCTTATTGCACAATTGCCTTATTTTGACACCTTGTTTTGAGACACTTTAAGAAGCAGGATATGCGAAAGAAAAATTATTTGACACATCTTGTGACTTAAAAAGTGAAGCAAAATGATAATTATGGACACCATAATAAGTTCATCATGTTATTTACTGTTACTAGACATAGTTTTACAAATCAGGACACTTTCATCAAATGTTACTACATGTATAGTATAAGTTTAAAGCCAAACAACAACAACATACAAGTGCTGGCTAAGCAGCCCCTGTCAGAGGTCTTAAAAAACATGCAGCACCACATCAACTAGGTGCCAGATTTATGTATCTACATATACATCACTCATGCAACCAATCGTGTACACATCTCATTTATCATTTCATCATTATATCTATAGATCACATACATGTTCTACTGTATATCTGTAACTACATCTATATTGATTTGGAAGGTACTCTTGTGGTTTTATTAATCCACGGTGTACATGTATATCAATTATATCTATCCGATACCTGTCTTTGATCATATTTACAACAAATATTGAACATTTAGCCCTTATAGTAAAGCACCATTGATCAAAGGTATGGCCTAATTGCTAGCTCAGCACCGTGACTACTTTATATTCCAACTCGCAGCGGCTCTTCCTACATGTAGCTGCATACATACAGTATCCATGTTAGGATAATCTTGATTGGTGCTTTATACCATGTACAGAGACTTTTTATATACATACATATATGACATTGTCACTGTTGAAACCGAACACGTTAAAGATGTCCATTTTGTAAAGATCAGAATAAGGCATGCTACTTCAACTTTTCTCTCAAATATGTTAAACCAAATCAAACCTTGTGGTCATATTATTTATTCTATCTTGGGTTATTATCTTTCTATTACGGCAGAAGCAAGTGTATTAGCCAAAATAATTTTGGATTTAACACTTATTTCTTATTTGTAGTCCCAGAGTCATGAATAGCGAATTGGGAGTCATATATAACTTTGAAAACTGTTCTTCCCCGAGGCCCTCTAGGGACAAAATTATTTAAGATAACAAAAACTGTACACTAAACTATATAGTAAACAAATAATACAATGATAATATACTTAAAAAAAAAAATTCAAAAAAATTCAGTGATGGCATTCTGATGTCTTCATAAATTAATAATTTTTAACGCAGAAAAACACTTAATAAAATGGCTACAATAAAATGCACTTCACTAATGGATTGATTGAATGGTGTTTTATAAGCGTATTTCACTTATACAGTGTATTCTAATGATAATCAACACCAGCACAATCATAAAATATGAACAGTGCTAAGTAAAAGTAAAAGTAAAATCAGCAGTGCTACTCTCCAAACAAATTGCCCATAGTCAGGGGGCACTCCAATGGTGTCGAATAAAAAAGTGTAAATTGAATATACATACAAGCATTTCAAAAAAATTACAGCATTTTGCCGATAAAAAAGTAGTGAGAAAAAAACCCAGACCTGGTCTTGTCACATGCTTTGTTTGTTTGTTTGTTTGTTTGATTGATTGGTGTTTAACGTCGTACTCAAGGATATTTCACTTATATGACGACGGACACAAATACAGAACATCACAAACA
>JARFOD010162636.1:319-11904 GCA_031763545.1 Mopalia muscosa | reverse complement strand
TCAAAGACTAACAAATAAAATTTTAAAAAAACGACAACTTAACTTCGTAACAAAATTGTTTCACACATGATGTCCGTTAGCTTATGGGTAACATGGCATCAGAAAGCACTGTCCAAACCACCCGATCATAATGATCGGAGGGATCGAAACGTGAATGAGTTGCACATAGGCATAAGGTGCATTTATAGATCACTATACACATTATAGCACCTGATATACATATCATAGTCATTTTTGCATTTTTAAAGTTTGCAGGGTTCGGGTTTGAGGTAATACTTAAGGTAATTACATTCACATGGCTGGGTGTTTTACATTAAACAGGCTTGAGTATGCACAACTGTAGGCTATTGTTTGTTTTTACCACGAACACCAATCATCTGTCGATCTCGGGTGTTGCCTGGTGCCGGTGGGCTTGAGGTTTGGGTTTTACTGGAAGATGTGCTAACCAGTGATCGATTGATGTTTTACGCCGTGCTTAAGGTTTTTTCACTTATATAACGACGGTGTATTTCAACAGTAACGAACACAACCACTTTTCTTTTTCGGATATCCAAACGAATTATAACTAAAGTCTCTGATAAAGTAGCCATCTTAGAGTTTACTTGGTTAGGGTTTTACACCGGACTTAAGGTTATTTCACTCAAATGACTAAGTGCTTTAGAAACAGAAAGTTTAAGGGTACAAAACTGAAATTGTGGATGGTTTCACAGATTCGCAATAGTCTCCACTTGACGGTCACGGGAAGCCTGACGATGGGTTCTCCCGGTGGGTCCAAGCGTCTCATTGGGGCGTGGTGGGCGGCTGGAGTGAGGTTTCTGAGTATTGTGGCGCTTCCCATCAGCTTGTCGGTGAGGCACACGGATATCTGGACCAATAGAAGTAGCAATTTTATTTATACAGTCAACAGATTTTATGCGAGTAATGTGGTTACCACCGGTTTTTGAGAAGATTTTCCCATCTCGTGACCAGGCAGATTCTACGAGTGGATGGTTCGTGGCTGCCTTGAGTAGAGCCTGGTTTTCTGGCGACAGGTCTTCCTTTATTACGATTTGAGTTCCCTTTAATGCTTTCCGTTTTTGAATAGCTTCAATTTTATGCTTTCTTGTCATGAATTTAACAATAATTCCCCTTGGTTTAGCATCCAAGTCTGTTCTAACTGGACCCAGCCGATGCGCGATATCAATATCGATCGGATTGAGTGACATGCCAAGTTTGGAGTTCAGAATTTCAGTAACTTTATGGGTACAATTCTGGGCGGTATCCATAGAGCTGTCGTCACCAATGCCATATATTCGAATGGTAGCTAACATAATTGAATGTGTTTAACTTCTAAACAGACAATGGTGGCTAAGAGAATTGAATGTGTTTAACTTCTAAACAGATTGACTATATGTTGATGAAAGATAAAATTGAGCTATTATACCATTAAGATTCATTTATTCCTCGGTTATAAAAAATAATGCATATAAAATAACTAATACAGTTCAAATCAACAGAGAAGTGCATGTTTACATTTCTAGGAAATTCGGAAGACCGTTTGGACCTACACGGCTTTTTCGAAACACTTGGAAGTCAGAAATCCACTTCACTAAACTGTTCATCGATTTCACCAATAAATCGAAACCAAAATAGTGACGATTACTATAAACCTGTACTTGTTTTGCGCAGTTGTTTTTAAATCCCCAGCTGTAGCATGATTTCCACGACATGACTACAATAATCATTTTATCAATTAATTCAATTGTGAAAATTGAAAGAACAAAATTCATATAGTCGCCAAGAATGGGTCCTACAACAAGATGTACGCCGAAATTTAAAATCTCTCATTGTTAACTACTTAAAATCTTCCTAAACTTTCAGACTGCTTGTCCCCAGTTATACAACAACATTCTTATCAGTTACTTTAATTGTGTGCGTAGTTTAAATCTGTTGTTGATATAAAGAGAGCTAGTCTGAATGTGGATTCATAACGTGTCATTCATTGCATGAGAGGTAAGTTCAATGTTTTATTTGAAAACGTCATTTTAATATTGTATTTCTCTTGCTTTGGTAACAATGTACTACACAATTTTCTCCTTACATGGTATAATTTATTTTAATTGTAAAACAAATTTATAAATTTTGTCTGCATGTCTGATACGTTTCATCCAATTGTTCATGTTAGCAGAAATAATGTTAACATTGTCCCATAGGGCGGAGAGACTGTGATGAAGGTATAGGTGTTCAGACACTGCAGACTTTACCAGTGTGCCATTGCGGGCTGCTGCCTGGTGCTCCAGGGTTCGCACAGACAGCGGTCGGCAACTTTGCACTATATATGACTGGCCACAGTCATAATTATTCTTATAGACACAGCCTTTAGGTTCCTTCTTTACTTCACCCATTTTACCAGTAGCTCCTATGTTTTAAAGTGAATCCGGCAGAGAAAGACACATCGATAGGAAGGGTTTGTTGTATGATCCGTTTTATTTGCCAGCTGGTTTGTCCAGTGTATGGAATGTAACTTCATATATGTGAATCATGAATTTGTCTAGTAGTGGGAGGTGATTTGGTGTTTTTCATAGCTTTCCGGACTGTACTGTGAGGGTACTGGTTATAGATTGCAAATTCTGTGTTCAGGTGAGAAAGTTTAGCATCTATATTCCCTTGGTCACACAGGTTGTAGGCTGGTTTTGCTAACGTCTGTACTATACCGATTTTCACACTTTGTGGGTGGTTGGATTTGTGGTGGATATATTGGCCTGTGTGAGTTGGGCTTAGATACACAGATGTGACAATGTTATCCGTGTTCCTGTTGATAAGTGTATCTAGAAATTGGAGCTGTTCATTTTCCTCTAATTTCATGGTGAACTTTATCCTGGGGTGTTTGTTATTGAGGTGGGTTAAGACGTCTGTTTTACTATCGTTATGGCCCATCATCCCAAGTGTATTATCAACTTTACGTAGCCACCATGTAGGTTTCACTGGGGATTACTTTACGGTTTCTGTTTCAAAGGGTTTCAATCACAAAACAAGAAGTGGTTGTCTAGAAATTGTATAAGGATTCATATATGTATCTAAAGGTTTCAGATACTCTGTGTGCGGCAATTTTAGCAATATCCTTAATTGGTCTGTCACACAACTATAATCACATTTACTTTTTCATAAATTGATATGCAGACATACATGTAGTTTACACTGTTTATATATCATTCTAACATATAATCGATTTTACTTCCTATATCGAGACATTTACTCTTATATACACATGGGTCATTGTGTCTTGCACGCCTTTTATTTATTGGCCTGTGGCATATTGGGGTAAAGTAATGCGCGATGGACTGGTATTGCTTACGAGAATTTTCTTAGTCTCGTCTACTATATAGACTATCGCGAGAATACGACTATGGTATACGACCACGAAACAAGTCGTTGATCAATGTGACGGATATTTAACTAGTAGTAATTAAATTTTCCAAAAGGCTTGTTTAAAGTCGATGATTTATATTATTGGATCAACGTTTGAATCAATATTATTTCAAGCATTTTTATTTATGTATTTGTTTGTTTGATTGGGATTTAACATCCTATTCAAGGGCATTTCACTTATACGACGACATGCCAGTACAAACCACTCTCAACCCCACTGACAACAAACAAAGACAGGACGGGACAAATACAGGACGACAACAACAGGACGCAATACCGACATTAAAAATAGATCAGCTTCCTGTTCCCCTTTATCTCTGAGAGCACCAGGGCAACTTGAAGTTCCCTCCAACCGGCCGTGATTTTTATTTAAATCAATGACTAAATTCCACACATACCATTATGCAATCTTCGTCCAAACCAGAAGCTGTTTTCGGACGAGCAGAATGTATAACTAACAACCTGTCGACAAAGCCGGAATGAGGACTGTGGTCATCTTCGTCTTTTGGGTTCTACTGGTTGGGTGTTGTGTTGTTGACTGTCTACCGAGACACTACGATAATTAAAGCGGTCATACAAAGATGTGAGTGTTATGTGAAATCCATTTACGGTTGATGACGTTTTGAGAAAAGACCCTACAGTGATGTTTGCATGAGTCTGTAGGACAAATGTTTCTGTCAAAGAATAGGTTGTAATGCGGCCGTCTAATTAACTGTCAAACGTTTGCTTGGTATTAATTCCGCTCTATCAATTTTCTATAAATTCGATAGAAGACGAATCCGACGCGCTCTGGGGTCTTGTAGCACACATTTGCACAGCTAACTGTATCAATTTACACCGCTGGTTCCATTATAGCCAGTAAAGTCGAGGGCTGTTTCCGTTACCCATTGGGCACTATAATAAGTGTATTAAGTAACATGTGTAATGTTTATTAAACGGGAAAAATATAATTTCTGTAGTCCTTTGTATTCTACAGCAAAGAGGAAGACGGAGAAGTCCAGGCTCTATTTATGGGTACCGACAGGTGATAAACCATAATAAAAAAATAGACATTGACGCAACCAACATGTCTTTTTGAAATATTGGTTAAAAAAATTTGAACAAGGTGTCATTTAAATTTCATTATTCAAAGAGATAAGTTATAGCTAATTCCAAACGCGACGAAAATACAAATCTGTTTTATACAACATGGCATTAGTAAGGCTTTTAATACATGATAACAACGGACGAGAGTGTGCGTGAATGAATGTTGGCGCGAATGAATTAATACAATGAATAAATGAATGAATAAATGTCTTTGGTTTAGTTCGTTCCGCTTGCACGCATGCATGAATGAGTCAAACCATCTCGCAATCAATCAAACTTTTACTTTTTTTGTTATTTCAGCTTCTAAGAATATGAAAGCCAAACATTTGTTTAAATTTCATAATTCAAAAAGATAAGTAATAGCTTACTCCCAACGGGACAAAAATACAAATCTGTTTTATACAACGTGTCTCTGGTAATGCTTTTAAAACTTGATAACAGTGTGTTAATGGATATGTGCATGAATGGATGTGTGCGCGAATAAATGAATGATCTCGGTTAATTCATTCTCCTTTCATACATGCACGAATCAGTCAAATAATCTTGCAATCAATCAAAGCTTTACTTGTTTTTGTTATTTTAGCTGCTAAGAAAATTTAAGCCGGAAAAATAAAACCATCGGAAGATATCGATGAAGATAAATTTCATAATATTAGACACTTTCTAATGCCCGTGTCACCTAACTTCGGTTAGGTAGCAATTATGTTTTTCAAAAGTAAAGTAAAACGCCAAACAGCAACTATTTCACATATGTGTCAAATAATTTCACCAGTGTAAAATATACTTTTCTTTTAGATGTGTACAAATGATTTCTCCCGAAGCAAAGCGCAGCTATATATGAGTGTAGACTACCAAAAATCACTCACTCGTCTATAGTTACAGCCAACAATACAAAACAATACATTCTATTATGAAAATTGGTAAGAGTTAATATTATATTAGGTGACGGGTTATTCTTATTCCGTAAATTATTATTGTAGTCTTCATTATTGTCATCTTTTGCGTTTTCAAAATTATTATATTATTGATATAATGGATTTTGTATGATTTTACCAACAAACCTGGATGTGAAGGTGCTTCTTTTTGTTCAAAGTGATAAACAGCAGATGACGTAGTCAAGCATAAGGCTTCCCTCAACCTTCACATGACAACAGTGTCCGAGTTTGTTGAGACCAATGGCTACCTAATCGTCCTATTGTCAGGTCACGGTAACTACTGAAAGAGGATTCTCTAATGATGATTATACACTGCTGTGTATAATAATGTCCACTAGATGTGTTGAGCTCAAACCGATTAATATTAAATATGCCTTTGATTGATTTGTTTTTCCTCGTATGTCATCGTTTCCATTGGCATAAGACCACCAGTTATTTACCATTAGCCGTAATGTTAACGTTTGACCCCACAGCTCCCTCCCACATTTTCGCTCAGCGAATAAACTCTGGCACATACTTTAATCGGTCCTTTTGGAGTTGTGAGTTAAAATCTTCACAGACCATGACCGTCAAAAGTTTGAGTTATAGAGCCGGGAGTGTTATAGGTGTTGTCAAGCTACCTTCAGAATGTAAACAAAAGCCGACTCACCCTTCCATCAAATGGTGATACACAAACCAAATGTGACCTCTTTTGGCTATAATATTACCATGACCAGAAGCCTCAACTCAATTACTTCACATTAATACAAAATACTCCACCAAAAACAAATTTTCAGGACCAAAACAAATAAAACAAAACAACGCACTTATTTTTTAAAAACTATATTCGAGCCTACTAAACGGAAGTAAACAATGGTGGTCGTATGTCATCGTTTTAGTTACGACATTCTATTCATACGGTTGTCGTTTGACCGCAACACAATTCAACGTTACATTTAACAAGAAAAAAAAATTAATAATACAAAAATATATTTTCATTCATACTTCGTAAAAGAGAAATAATTTATTCTAAATATAATGCCACTGTAATAATTATACCACGATATGCGTGGCTTCGGTAAATTGATCTAAATACATTTACAAAATCCATATTTGTAAACTAAATCAATGATTTTAATGATTCTTTTTAACAATTGACAACATATTGATTGTTCCAATCAACACGTCTCTCAAGGTACACTATAAAATAATAATTTCGAGTCATTATCAGAAAAGAAGTTTTGTTGAATATTTTATTACATATACTGTAATATAGTTAAGAATTTACCAAAAGATAATATGTATGGGTGACACTTTATATTGCTTACGGCTGATGGACTTTTTTCTTGAGACCTCGCCCGTTGCTGAAGGATTAGCGAATGCTTTTACTTATCCCTATTCGATGTATTATTCACAGGATCTAGTCTGTCTTTCTGTCTTCAGGTATATGAGTGAGTCACACCAAGTGGCTCGGGCAATCGTGGTTGACGTAAAGATTACGATTTTATTATGGTACTTTACTTTAAACTGCGAGAGTATAGTTCATCCTATAAATGTTTTGACTCCTTTGATAACTACGATATTATTCTGGATTTAAGACGACAAGGTTATTTATTTTTGTGCCATAATCTTTATTAAAATTCGACTGGGCGTATTCGTGAAGCACGGTGAAGTCGCTGTCTACGATTCGTGTTTACTAAACACGTGATCGATTTAAAGGGGAAAACGTTTGTACTTTAAGTACATAACAATAATTTTAGACAACGGCATTACCGTGCTAAACGAAAACGTCCAGTCAAGTGAGCCTAATGTGACTGTTAATCGAAATTCTCTTTCAAACGTTATTTCCCGGTACGTTGTTTCTCTCAAGAAATTAACTATTCCTGGAATTATTTTACTTTACATAGACTATACAATACTTTGTCACTACTACATTGCCTACATAAATTGACTATTCAGGAAATTCTGATACTGTATATGGACTATACTATGCCTTTCTATAATTATTTTTATTGACCGTATATCATCATCATCATCATCATCATCATCATGGCTTGGCTTAGCGAAGGAAGATTTTTGAAGGAGAAAGTCCACGTCAATTGCAGGCACGCTCATGGCTTAAGAGGCCGATGCGGGACAGGCATGCCCGGCCACAGCGGCTGCAGATGAAGGTCTGGTCTAGGTTTGGTTCTGAGGCGTCGTGATTCTTCCTCCGACTTCTTTTGTCCTTGAGATTGGTTCCGCGGGTGTTTTCGAAGGAGGAGATCGCCTGGAAGATTGTGTGACACCAACCATCGCGATCAGCAGCAAAGATAGACAACTGGCGGTGGTCAATGCGACAGGCTTCAAGAGACGTCCAGACGGTACTTGTAGCATTTCTTTGGTTCCCCTGTGTTCTGCCCAGCGTAGCTGTGTCTTTAACAGCATGGCCTCGATGCTGGTGACCCCTAAATAAGGGTGGTCAGTACAACTGCTCAGGCTGCCCTCAAGGCGGTATCGAATATAGACTCCGTCTGCCTCATCAAGATCCTCTGTGGCCTGCTTGTGCATCATGCTGAAGAAAATCGTGAAGATGCTCGGTGCGAGGCCGCAATTCTGCTTCACCCCGTTTCTTATTTGGAAAGGCTCTGAGAGGTCGTTGTTGTGCCTGACTTGGCCACGCTGATCTTCGTGCATCTGAATGACCATGTTGAGAAACTTTGGGGGACAGCCAAGTCGTTCCATGATCTATCACAATCCGGTTCTGCTCACGGTGTCGAATGCTTTTGTCAGGTCCATAAACGTCACATACAGCTCTTTGGTCTGCTCCCAGCATTTCTCTTGGATCTGCCTGAGAACAAACACCATGTCTGTAGTGCTCCTATTGGGTCTGAAGCCACACAGGCTCTCTGGAAGGTGGTCTTCAGCGATGCTAGGTAACAGTTTGTTGGGAAGCACTCTTGCCAGGATTTTTCCGCAAGGGAAAGCAGAGTTATTCCCCGGTAGTTGGAGCAGTCTGACTTTCCCCTTTGTTCTTGTACAGAGAGATGGCGACTGCGTCACGGAGATCTCATGGCAGTTAGCCATGCTCCCAGCAACAAACAAAGAGCTCATGGAGTTTGGTATGTAAAGCTGCACCTCCATGTTTCCAGATTTCGGATGGAATTCCATCTGTTTAATGGTTTTGACAGTCTTTTCGACAGTGGGTAGTTCATCCAGTTCTGCTCTTACTGGTTGCTGAGCAATACGGAGAATTGCAGAGTCTTGGACAATGCGGTTCGCATTGAAGAGAGCCTGAAAGTTTTCCGACCAGCGTCTCAGAATAGACGCCTTGTTTTTGCTAACGCCGGACCGTCCGCGCTGCGCGAAGGACTCTGGACCTGGTAAGTAGGACGGTACACCGCCTTTATGGCTTCGTAGAACCCCCTGTAGCCACCAGTGTCTGCGCATAGATGAGTCTTCTCTGCGAGCTTGGTACACCACTTGTGAGGTTGCTGCATATGAGACGGAAGGCCGTTTTCTTTACGTGGCAGGATGGCTGAGCTAGGTGGTCTTGGTGAGCGGATCTTTTTTTACAGCAATTTTTGGATCTCCTGGTCGTTTTCGTCGAACCAATACTTGTTCTTCTGTGTGGCAAATCCAAGTACTTCCTCTGAAGATTGAAAAATGACAGTTTTCACATGTTCCCAGAGCTGTTCAGGAGAAGGATTTGTGGGGCAACTTGTATCTTCGAGTCTGCTCTGTAGGCTTGCTTGGAAATCGTTTTTTGCTTTGGCTGACTGGAAGCTGCCAATCTTGAGCTTTTTCTTGGGGGCCCCACCTTTCTTTGGTTTGGGTTTGAAACGAAGTCTTGAGTCTGCTGCGAACGAGTCGATGGTCGGTGTGACATTCTGCACTGGGCATCACTCTAATGTGTAAAACATTTTTGTCGTCTCGCTGGCGTACCAGAATAAAATCGACGAGGTGCTAATGTTTGGACCAAGGATGCATCAAGGTGGTTTTCAGACTGTCCTTTTGCTGGAAGATAGTGTTTGTTATGGTGAGTTGTATATCTGCATATGACTCCATTAGCAAGCGTTCGTCGTCGTTTCAGCTACCAACACCATGTTTCCCAATTACTTCTTTCCAGGCTTCCGAGTCCTGTCCTACTTTGGCGTTGAAGTCCCCAAGGCCAATGACCTTGTCGTTTGCAGGCATGCATTGAAGCAAGTTGCGCAGATCAGAGTAGAACTTCTCCATTTCTGCAGGCTCTGCTTGGAGAGTTGGGGAGTACACATTGAAGAGAGTCGCATACTGCTGGTTTCTGAGTGGTAGTCAGAATGACATTTTGGTTGACTTTCCAGCTGGGAAGCGTTTTGACTATGAGTCCTACGTCAATTCTCAATACAAATCGGCTATATAAAATCCTTTCTTTATAGATTCTAGGAAAGGAATTGGCTTATTTTTCGGATTTCTGGAATATGGTTTCAATTTAAACATCCAATTTTAGTCTTTTATTAGCTTTTCCTTTGGGCTTTCTAAGACCTTGGAAATGAATGTGATAAACTTCTAAACCGACTGACTATATGTGGATGAAAGTTAAATTCTAGCTATTCTAATATTAAGATTGATTTATTCCTCGGTTTTAAAAAATAATGCATATAAAATCCTCAAAGATGAGCATGTTAAGATTTAAAGGAAACGGGAATTCGGTAGACCGTTTGGACCTACACGGCTTTCCCGAAAAACTTTGAAGTCAGAAATCCATTTCACCCAAATGTTCCTCGTACTGAGGGCTTTGCACTAACGTCCTTATTGTGTTTATATTAGGCTCATGGAAGCAGAAAATTAATAAACTTGGACAAAAACAGATTTTACCAATAAAGCAAAACGAAAACAGTGGAGATTACAACTATAAACCTGTACTTGTTTTGCACAGTTGTTTTAAAATCCACAGCTGTAGCATAATTTCCACGACATGAATACAATAGTCATGTTATCAATTAATTAAATTGTGAAAATCGAAAGAACAGACTTCATATAGTCGCCAAGAGTGGGCCCTACAACAATGTGTACAATTCATCTATGACATCAGGATGCTGATTACGACATAATACATAGACAGCTGATAGATTTTAGACGAATTTGAAAAACTCTCAATGTTAACTAAAACCTAAAATCTTCCTAAACTTTCAGACTGCTTGTCTCCAGTTATACATCAAAATCCTGATCAATTGTTTTCATTTTGTTCTTAGTTTAAATCTGTTCTTAATATAATGAGAACCGGTAATGTTTACGTTTCACTGGATTGAATCTAGAAGAAAATGAATCCACAAATGATGCTATGTGTCTATATCGGCGATAAAAGAGGACATTTCTCGTTCCTATTATATTGGTCCTGATAAAAACCAAACTATAGCCGATTTATTTCCTATCGCAGGAAGGCCGAACTGATCAAAAAGGTTCTCCAACATTCATAGAGTATGGACTGATGACGGTAATTTGTCCTATCGATTGAGGGAGGGCGGAGTCCGTCCCAAGTGTTCAGCGAAAGAGACCTACCTGGATCTATATAACAAATTAAAGCACACATTGTTGAAATAATAGAGTTACCTGCTCTCTTAGCCTTTCTATCACTTTCTCGTGTTGCCTGTCATACACAGGCAGTCAGCCAACGTGTTATATTTAACGTCACGTGATGTTTTGCCTAATACAATTGAAAGTGAAGCCAATAGGACAATTAATGAAATAATAACTCAAAAATAATGTCAATCCTTTGGGGTAATGAATTAAATATTTGACTTTTAGTGATGAATTTTTTTTAAATAACGGTATATATTTGATTATTGTATACAAGTTGACCATCCTGGTCCAAAGTTCGATTTATTTCTATCCTGGGTGGAGACATGAAGGTTTTTTCATCTTCTGCGCCTTTGGGACACATACATTTATTTGTACCCATTTAATTTAGGATTGACTGAATTTTGTTTACGTTCAGTGAAGTACAAACTAAAAAACCGAGGTGCAAACTGTATGAATCCGCCTAGCAATAGTCTTTTCCATTTGGCTATTTATAGCGGAAAGTAGTTGCTTTAAGTGGGCGGGGCTAAATTGTTTTAAGGTTCATTGAAGAATAATTAAATTTTAGTGGTGTTCACACGGAATCCAGCTTTCTGATTGGCTAGATTTTGTATGAACCGCTACGCGGATTCATACAGT
>JARFOD010162635.1:0-25798 GCA_031763545.1 Mopalia muscosa | reverse complement strand
AATCAAATAGCACCAATGTCCCGGAGACAACAAATATAACCATTTGTACGCTTTATCGGAGAATGCCCCATATGTGACCGCGTGCCAGGTTGTCAGTCGAATGGGTGAAAGAATTCGTTCGCAAAGCCACTGACGGCAAACAAAGGTCTATATGACGGATGGACCACAGAACGGAGTATAGACATCACAAATAGATCAGCTCCAAGCTGCTCCTAACCCCGGTGAGCACCAGGGCAACAGGAAGCCCCTCCCAACCAAACAGGAGGGTCAGTAGTCCGATATACTAACCACTGAGCCGGGTCCCTCATCTCGTAAAATAACCCTCTCACTATTTGTTTGCTTTTGAAATGTTGATATTTGACTGTCATCAAACATGATTTCAACATATTAAAACGGTAATGTTAGTCACTTTGAAACAAATAAACATTTAATTGTAGAGGTGATCGTGTGTTTACGTTAATCTGAAAGTGAGAAAAAGAAATGTCAAAGTGCATAAACATCAACATGATAATTTGTAGAAATAATTCGATCACAAGGCTGTGGCTCTGGTACCCAGGTGTATTACACTTTGTGACTAGAGCTCTTACCTCAATACACGTGAACATTAAACGACAAAATGACAATCAATTCAGTCAATGATATATGAACGTAACGAGGTAATAACAGATTTTAGTGTTTATAGGTTTATGTGTATATACTTGCAAGCGATCGGAGATGACAGCTTAATTACATCATATCGGATGACATAAACATCCCCTGACGTATCCTTTTAGATTGTGTGATGAAAGGTCTGGTTCGCTTCAAAGCGCATGCTTTACCAAGGTAGTGGCAATTTTAAACAAAATAAGTCTTACGGTCTCCCGATTGATTTATTGGTGTTTAACGCCATACTTAAGGGTATTCACTTGTATGACGGCGTTGTACATAGTATACTTCCAAATAGTACGCAGAATGACAACCGTCATGTGAAGTGTATACCAACCTGGTGAAGTCGAGCACATTTTCCCCTGTTTATTTATTCATATATTAGATATGATTACGTTTACAGTTTAAATTTAAATTCAGAAGATGTGGTATACTTCACAACTAAGAAGTTTCTGAAAACCTATGTTGGTGAAACCACAAATTCCCTTCAGATTAGAGCCAACAATTAGTTTACTTCCATTAGGTCAAAACTCATAACCCTAATAACTGAACACCTATCTCTCCCTGATCATTCGTCAAGAATCATTTAGATATCATGCCGCTTAAAAAGCTCAAATTCTTCCTTCTGATGAAGAAAGCAAACAAAAAGCTTATTAGAAACAGAGGTTTATTGTGTAAAAATAATCGTCAAATGTTGTAGCCAGTTGATTTCAATATGGAACCAGGTAAAGGGTATAAACAAATAAATAATTACATTTGTATTTCCAAATGACCAACCAACACCCACTTTTCCTGACCCCTATTAAAATGAATATCAGAATATTGTACCCGTTACAGCATACAAGATAAACACACACCTAAATGACCTACTGATTAAGGCGAAATTCCCCTATATATCAGACAGGTTGTAACACTCATTCCATTTAACCCATATATTCATTATAGTTAATCAAGTCTCTGAAATACCAGTTTGCATTCCTAACCCACACTGAATATCTTCTTGGCTATATATATAACAATACGCTATATACCATGTAAATGGTCATTATCTTCTATCGAGATGTCTGAAGGTAGCTTTATAACACAACTCAAGATTAAGATCTATTTGGAAACTTTTCTCTGGGAGTTTTTCTAGAACATAAGATAATTCATTAAGGATTTTAATTAAACTACATCCCTGTGCAAGTGTGATTGCTTTTTCGAAGTATATACTGACGCTATATTGGAAATTCGGGTTCTTTCATAGCTGACCACATAAATATATTTAAATTATATGCCTTTAGAGCAAGGTTTTAAGAAGATAAACACGTTTTATTATGACTGCCTCTCATTGTTTTAAACGCCATATGACATCTTGGACTGAAAAGTTCTACAGTTCACTAGTTTATAATCGCATATTCGTTGTTTGCATAATCTAGAAATGTCTGGCGTAACACAATTCCCGTTGAAACG
Organism: Mopalia muscosa; assembly: GCA_031763545.1. Lineage (NCBI taxonomy): Eukaryota > Metazoa > Mollusca > Polyplacophora > Chitonida > Mopaliidae > Mopalia > Mopalia muscosa. The sequence continues at coordinate 23,701 of JARFOD010162635.1, read as the reverse complement.
AGATCTTACCCGCGAGAATTCTATTTAAGAGCCGCGTTAACTTGTTGTTGTGTAAGGCTATAGTTGTAACCGGACTATCTCATAACAACCAACACACGCAATTACTTTGAAATCGAAGAAACGTTGACGCATTTGGTCAAATCTGTATTCTTTAACCCCAGACGCGCACCTGATCCTATGGTGGGAGCCATAGACACAAGACAGATTTGGGAGGCCTCGTGGGACAATTTTGAGTCGACTGTTTTTGTTGGTGACGGTATATGCCTATTGTTTTAGATCATCAATGAAATGATAAATATCTAATCATGATATCCATAAAGGTCTAGACAGGATTAAAGTAACGATTGTGGACCTCTCCTTCACCATAAGGCAAAATGCAAGGGAGGATTGTTTAATTGTCTTTCGTCCCCAGAGTATAAATGTAAAGGTGAAGGTCATTCATGTTGGTTTCTTCCGAAACCTATTCCTTCACAAGGCAAAGGGAAAGTGAAAATAGGTCGCCTGTCTTTCATCCAAAGTCAGGGGGAAGTATAAAGGCCATTGGCATGTATTACGCCCGAAATCAAACTGAAAGGGAAGATTGTTAACCAGTATTACTTCCAAACCTAAGTGAAGTTAAAGATCGATGTCCAGTCTTCTTTCTCGAGACTTGGGGAACATATTTTGGCCGTCTTCGTCTTTCGTGGACATGGTGTAAATCACAGGTTCAATACTTCTACTAAATAGAGTTTTGGAAATGTATAGTGTTCGGATTTGTGAACCGGAGATGAAATACCACAATTAAGAAATTTGGAATGTTTTTCATTATATTTGTATCATGTACAATAGGGCGGAGTAAATTAGTTTTGAGGTTTATGCCGAAGTTGAAAAAGTGTGGATAGTAAAGTTGCACGATATGTTAGCACGTTGTTCAAAGGCAATTGGTGTAAAGTTGCAAAAAAAAGATGTTTTAGTACTAAACGCTCATGGATCTAGCACTGAGGAAACACTGGTGTCATTTGAATCTGCATGACTACATGGGCGAGATAATTGGTGTTCTTAGAAAAATAATAAGTGAATTGTTCGCTTGTTTCATTTTGTGTGGGTTTTTATTTATTTAGATTATTTTCAGTCATTTGACGCGTAACAGACATAACGGGCTCATCAAAGAAAGCTATGGCGTGATACAAGACCCCACATGAAAGGCATTTGTGTAATAAGACAGTGTGTCAGGCAACATGTCATATGGTTTTCTTTGCGCTTCCCAAGGCTAGGGTCAAACTGCATCAAATCATACTTACATTTTTCAGCACCAAAACGTGGCAAAAATTATATTGCACTATGGTAGAAGTAACCCGTAAGTATCAAGCCTGTGCTTAGAACGCCGCTACTTTTCTCCTTGTTGCCAGTGGTATCGATAGTGGTTTCCTTCACCCATTAAGCTGGCACGTCGTCAAATAAGTGAAATACCCTTGAGTACCGCTTTAAACCCCAATCAAACAAACAAACAAACTGCTAACGAAAGCTCCCATCTGATTGGGTGAGGTAAAGATAGCACTCAAAATAAAGCATTTAACTCAGTTGTTTCGTCTATATGGGAAATGTAAGAAATGATGACAGGCTTGACAGGGCAATCTTCTCCTTGTCAGGAAGATGAGAGACACCTAGGTCTAGGCAATGCTTAATATGTTATTTAGGGGTACAGCATTTATCTTCCTAAAACACAGGATCAAGCCGACTAGAATTGATCAAATCACGGGAATAGCCTTCAACCTTCCCGATAAACCTTTTGGCCTTGACTGAAAATGGAATAACACATACAATAACAACACAACTACTGATCGATATTCGACGACTGTGTTGACGGTAATATTATCTCTGGTGCTATGTCCCACCGGACTACAGGAGCGGATTCTCTGACTTGTTTAGTAGTATTGATGTCACTGTTAGTGTATTTCATTGTAGGCCTACAAAAATGGAACTTATTTGGTTAATTTTTCTTGGAAAATTGGAATTTAGATCATGGTTTTAGATCTGAGTTTAGCATGTTTGTTTACAAAACACAAGTGGTTCTTCGAGAAGTTGAGTGGAGGAGGTGTGCCTTAAATATTACAGTCACGCCTTATAGTATTTGTTTTTCAAGTGTATAATAATTAGACATTAAGCCCACTAACTATATGTTCGTATAACCAGCTATATCGGCTGACAGTCGTAGTATAGTCCATACTGTCACGACACCGTCAGTATGGACTTTGACTGTAAGCCGATCGCTGGTTATACGAGCGTTACTTACTGGGAAATGGCAAAGGGATTTGAAGAATAACATTTTTCAAGACAGTCTACCAATATATTGAACATTTAGTCAAAGGACAGATGTGACCATATTGCTGTACCGTAGATATATAATAGTATCCGCTTTACAATCCACAATACTTAAAAAATATATTATATGCATGCTACTTATAACACAATCTGATTCAAATCCGATCTCAAAAACGCTACCCGTATTTTGTTTGTCGCTAACATAGCGACAAACAAAACACGGGGAGATTTCTTTTTTAATCTAATTTTAATTAAATTGCTCCTAACCAACAAGATACTAAACAATAACTGAAAACAAGAATCAACAGGCTCAAGGGTATATATTGTACCTCTGCCAACATACACATAAATTTAGTACTATACATACTGATTTCGCTTGGTGGCGACTTTAAATGATAGCACACGTGAATTCCAGTCTTAGAACAGTGACAGCATCCGAACACAACATAGTTAGTTGTTTTAAAGTGAAGAGAATATTACCTCCCCGGACAACATAAATACTGCCTGCTTCTTTGTAAAGCCGAGGTATTGACACGTTTTCTTTGGTTTTCAGCCAATTAGTTAACAAATGTAGGTGTAAAATTTCAGATCAAAACTGGCCTTGACAAAGCTTATTGAACTATAATATCTAATTTAAATGTTTTAAATTTTATCAAATTAATTGTACGGTACAGCTTAATGTAGCAAGTATTCAAATGATTGCCTTTTTATCGAGGTCGACATTTTAATAAGTCCCTTTGTCTAATTAAGATTAATTACTGATATAAAGGTGGATGTCTCAGAGCACTGATTGCGATCAGATTTATGAAGGCTACAGGTTTTAATTAAAACCTCAATCAGTCAGCAGGCTTCCTCATTTAAGAGGGGTGGCCGCTTTATTTAGACGGACAATATTTTTTACGTATATGCATGCTTTACGCCACCGAGGAACACCGATTGTCACCATTCTAGAATCAACGGCTCGTTTCACAAAGCGATCAGAACTCATGGTATTTTCGTTTTACGTAAGCTACGATTGCTTTGTTAAACGGGCCCAAGAGCATTAACTATAGATTGATTCCGACCTAGTCACCTTTGACCCTAATAAATTAATGATCCTGATATTTTGATATTAGCTGTTTACTTTGAGCTAGCGAGTAACAATACAGCTAACGTAAACATAAAGAGACTATACTTTTCTTTATTGATGAATTTTCTCTGCGTGTGCTTGTGTGTGTGTGTTTGTCTTTAAGGCAGTGAATATTAACAGTATTTTCGTCATTGTGTGATAACACTTTCTTAGTTTGAACAGATTATAGCTCAGAAAATTTTGCAGGTTGAAACGTATCTGGGAATCGAACCACTACTCTTAGAGTAAGGCACCGAATATGCAGGATTAAAAGCCAGCCACCCGATCCAGTCAACCGACTTTGAACAAGGTAGAAGGCTTTTCTAAACTACAATCTGTTCAAACTTTGGGAAAGCGTTATCGTGAAATGTTAACCGCCGGATGTTTTGTGCGCATGCGTGGAAATCAACCAAAGGGGTAAAATCACATTTAAACAAAATACTTTTCCTTTTTTATGTATGGCTTGTTGCAAATAATTCCAATTTTGACCGTTGTAAGTATTTAAATAATAATGTAGCTTCAATGATGTCATCATATCAACACAAAATATGGGTCAGACGGAAACAATAAACACGTGGATAACTCCGCTATTTGATGAAAACGAGTTAAATGAAGCATTCCATCAGAGATTATTTACTCTACGGAAATGGCCGAGGTTGTTCTGATATGACCTCGGAGGTGAATGAAAGCAATAATATTACACGAAAACGAGTAATGTTAACCGCCTGATGTTTTGTGGCGTGGAATCAACCAAAGTACTCAGCGGATTTGTATTTTTAAAAAACACACCAAACAAGCCTGTTTCTCGGGTAAAATCATATTTCAACAAAAGACTGTTCCCCTTCTATCTACAAAAGTTCAAATTTCGTCAGCTGTATGTATTTTAATAATGATGTAGATCCAATGACTTCATCATATCAACACAAGAATAACCTTCAGACATAAACAATAAGCATTTGAATAAGCGGGCCATCTAAAATGACCCATACATTGCCCGAGATTGCGTGACACTGAACACAACAGTGTGGCCATGCCACCCACTGACCCAAAAATCTCGTGAACTTTTACTTGGGGGTATTCCCAAAGCCTTAAGCTTTTCAGAAATCTTCTTCATTCCTACCAAATTCACTAGAAATGCAATTCAGCATGGCATAATGTGGGTGAACAATCATGTTGGATTGTGTATCTTTGGAATAATGTGATGCCTTAAATTAAATGGGGAAACGATCGCTTTACATCTAATTGGCGATGGATGCCTGAAAGTTTCCCTGCCATGAAAAAATATACAATTTACCCGTTGCCTTCCGAAAACTTATGTTTGGCTATAATAAATACATGACTATAGTGAAGGTTGTGTTTCTGTTCACTATTTGGACTTAAATCGTGGTTATATTAGTGAAACATACGTCCTGTTCACTCTTTGAAATATAGGCAAATGCTACCGATTGGAACTAAAGGCTACTTCTCTTATATGCAAGACTGCACATAAGCCCATAAGAGTGACTACATTATACTAGTATATTATAAAAGGTTGAAGTTTGTTACAAAATATAAATGGAATACATGTTGGAAAGACAACGAAAATATGATTTTGTCAAATTTCCTTTTGTATTTAAGAAATATCAATTCTAAAAAATTTTAATCAAAGCGCCATATGCCAAAATTCGTTCGTTCGCTCGTTAGCTGGTTCGTTTCTTTCGTTTTTTATTGATGAATGTTTTGTTATTGGGGCTATTTCAGAACCCAGCGCACTGAGAGATCGAAACATACCTGCAGAATAAACAATGGCGACGACCATCAAATGTGAGCAGTGCAAGACACCAAACAGATTGACTTTGCTGGCCTACTTGTAGACTCACGCCATTAACCACGTGCAGCCCATGTACAGGACTTCCATCAACTATCCGTCAACCCCTCCCAATGAACAAAAACGAACCAAGCTGTGACAACAACAACAACAGCAGCAGCATCTGTTCATTTTTGAAGACAGTTTTACACAACAGATTGACTACTTCACATTGCACATCATATTATAACGGTGGAAAAACGTGAGGAAACATTGTAAAAACCACACCTGCGATTGCCGGGGCCACAACGTGTGACTCGCTCACATGCCTGATGGTCAACCGTCGGATTCGATCCCGTGAACGATACATGGAAGCAGGGTTAGTAAACGCACACGCTACCAGAATCAGCCGCGGCTCGGTTAAACACTGGAGTAGGTGTAATAGTTCAATGCCATGACCAACATTTATTAGGAGAAGTATTCGCATAAACGTTGATTGCCAAGATTTTATAGCCGTGTTGGTATCACACTAATTTCTCGTATTTCATCTCTTTATCTACATTATTTAAACGCCCTAACCGGTTTAATTGATTTGCATCAGATTAAGATGCGGAGGTCAAAATTGGAATTTAGTATTCTGTATCTGTTTTATTTGGTTCAATGTTTATTTTGTGTATAAAAGTAAGTTACAGGCCCTTCTGCCAAAATTGCAAGTCTACAATCACGGCAAAAGAGATAGGAAAGGCGGGTTGGCACCACACTTTAATTGTATTTTTGGCATTTATCGCGGTGCGGCATAAAAATGAGTCAGAAAATTCATTAAATCTAATATTATTGGACAGTACATTAAAGCGGGAAAGTACAAACATTTGAAATAACATACAGTTAAGTGAACTCTAACTCTTCGGCTCTAAAGCCCTCTTGCTAAGTGCAGTTTGTTTGAAGAGTGACAATGCTGTCTTAACTTAGCAATGGGGGACAATTAACATTCCAACATTATGAAAACGCTTCACATCTTGGTTGTGCAAGTGTCAATTAGTGTTAAATACATTTACCGCCGTCATAACAAATGAAAATATCCTTAAGCACGGCGTAAAACACCAATCAATCAATCAATCAATCTTTATCTCTAAACAAGACCGCGTTCTGTATCTCTAATGGTCTATCGTATATACCATTAGAGATACAGAACGCGGCGTCTACCATCAAATAACTTCAACTTAACATACCTTTACGACGGGCAAAAAAAATGTTTATTGATCAATTGTTCTCGGGTGACCATCTCAGACAGTTATAAAAGAAATATCATTTCAGATTCAACTATTCAATAATTCATAGAAATTATTTTTTTTATAAACTGAACTATATATTCGTGATTGTACCACTTCATGACCAAACGAATGTTACCATAGACAAATACGACGAGTTTGAAAGAGGATGTATAACATACTTCTCCAAGATCACAAACGCAACTTTTTTTTAGGTTTTTGCAATTGCCGCTTTACTCTGAAATCCTGGAATGTACTGTTTAGATAATCTCTGACATCAAATGACCCTCGCCATGTATTCGTTTATTTTAATAATCAACCGATAAACATAGTTAGCATTGATAAGAGAATTCAGAGTTTTCATTTGTTTTGATTTCAGAACGTCACTTATTTATCACCTAAATTTTGGTAATGAAAGCCATACGTAATTGCTTATGTTTATTTCGGTGATTGTTTTTATATTCCTACCGGCCTACAATGGTTAGATCTATCACGACCGAGCGTAGTCATGATACCACGGGCTACGACTCAGTGTCGCTTGCCGTGGGTTTTCAGGAATTACATTATTTTAGGCTTTCCTCACCAAGACCTACCCAGACGCTGACACCAGATGCTTGTTGTTTGAAGTGCTATTAAATTCAATCCGCTATTAGATTATGTCACGCCATGTTTAAGGTCTATCTCTAACCCAGTATATTAGCCATTCAATCTGGTGTTAGCGGCTAATCGTCTTTCGAACAAATAGGCTCTGCCTTGATTTCCATGTGTGATCCCTGGACGACTTGATGTTCAACTTAATTCAGACGTGGTCATCCCTAAATCATGCTCCGATACAGACTTAGGTTGCATAACGTCCACGAGCAGAGTATAATTCATTCTTTCGATTTTGTAAACAAATGTGTATATTTGTCAGCAATGGTCCACCGTATATGTAAGCTTACTGTGTTTAAAAACATAAGCTGTTGGAACAACGTAACACGACTGTTTCAATGTTGACATTTTTGGTTCATTTTAAAACAAAACAGTAAGTAGTTGTTATCCAACCTGGTTATTTTCATTAAGCTGCCAAAGTTTGGCATGTCGGATGTGCCAATGTGTATAACCAAGCCGAGGCTGGTAATTCGATGTTAAAGCCACCAGAAGCGGAAGTACATTATGAGCAGCCGCTACAGCTGTGTTGTCTGTAAAATGGTCAGCCAGGTAGACGTTTATCGGTTTATATACAGCTGTTACTCCTCTAGTTCTATATGTCCAACGAACGTCGCAACGTCTGATCGGAATTGACTGTTTCACTGTTCTTTTTTTCCAGAGACAGATAACCAAAGCCAATTAATCGAAAGGAACGAAAGGAAAAACATCGACATAATTATTATCTAAAGTACAAAACTTGTACGTTACATATTTGTCATGTATTATATCTATACCAGACTGATACATTTTTGTTATTACCTTCTTTCAAGATGTCTGTAATTATAGTCACCCATAACAACTCGAGATCTTGAAACAATTAAGAGGACTGGTTCGGGTTTGGTTAATCGACAGCCCTGTGCATGCAAATGTGGTTTATCTTTTGAAATATACATATGTGCACTACAACTCATGTTATATAACTGACTTTGGCCATCACCACTTTATCTATTCTAATCTGCAACACTAGTTTAGGTTTTAATCATACATTACAAAATAAATGAAAACATTCTGACACATTGTTTTTTTATTATTCTATTCCCATAATACAAAGATATCAAACACAGATCGACTTGTGTTGTCCCTTTAGCTCTCACGGCACCAGGGCAACAGGACGCTCCTTCCAGCCACCTGGCCACAGACAATTATAAAACAGATAATATTATGAACATAGATATGATCTATCACCAATATGACACCAACGTCGTATACCGTTATCTATTCACAATGTATATTAATGTTATATCACCACTATATTCTTAATATCAATTAAATATGTTATATTACACAGACTAATTATGATCTATATTGGAAAAATAATAATACGAAATAAAACAAAACCCCGTCTTATTTTTGCAGATTTGCACTCTATTTTGTCCTGACACCGAGGAAATGCATTTATAAATACAATGGTGTTAAAATATTTGGAATTCAACTTTTTGCCTATTGCCAAAGGTAAAAGGGTTTCAGCTATAAGCTCTAAGTTTATTACCTATATGAAGTTATCGAGTTTTAAATAAAGACCATCTATCTATCTTTCTATCTTTAATAATGCATTCTTTTTTGTCATTTCGTTTGAACCAAAATCACTACCCGATATATAGAATATTTAAGATGAAACCAAGCATCCAGTATAACAGAGCCGAGTATACTGATGGTGTAACAGGAGCAATATTAGCGGCCATCGGAAGTTAAGGAAATCCTTTACGTGGCATCCGCTATATTTACTTTCTGATACCTCATTAATCCACTTATTCCTGTAAGAGATAACTATAGTGCTTGACTTAGAGCTCAAACCTTTCTTAAATGATGGACAGCTTTTTTAAAAGCCGACACCTGCGGTAGACATAAATATCAAGACATGCTCTTGAGATTTTCTCCTCAAGTCATTTTCTTCTCTAATTTAAACTCATGGGTTAACGTCTAGTTACTTATGGCATGCAAGGGAAGTTTTTTGGAGAATTGCTTTTTATTCTTTGTTTGTTGCCATATACTGCAATGTTGGTTTCTTTCACCGTTTTGGCTGACACGCCTTTATGTGAGTCAAATTGGCGTCATGATACATAAGCTTCGTTACACAACGCGCAATGTTAATCTGTTGTATACATATCAACATAGGTCTTTTAACATGTTTTCAGCTCACATGCCGTTTTAACAAATTCGTTTTTTAGTACCAGGTTGATATGTACAAGCGGTCACTTTCGGCTTAATATGAACGCATCAACCAGTGCAGGCAATGGGAGACTTAGATGATATAACTACCATGTTTTCGAACAATGATGTCAGTTCAACTTTTTGAATTAACTAATTCATAGATGCGATTTCGTATCCAATAAACCATACAGTATATAGATAACTAATTTACGGCTATGCTAATACGATTGCAAGGGAAATACAGACGGTTGTCTGTATTAAAAATAATAAGTATAAGTCGAAAAACAGTTGTCTTTCCCTTTAAGTACTATGTCAAACAGGGATACATACCGTACTCCATATACCCTGAGTACAACAAATGGACCGCGAGTTTGAATTTGAGAAACCCCATGAAAATATTGTCGGTAATATATACTCCAAATCGTATGGCGGGAATGGTATCGGCGAGGAAACGCCTCAATTTTAGTTCTTATTTGGGTACCGTGTCCCACAGAAAGAGCAGTGACCTGATTTAAAATTTAAGATAGGGGAAAAAATCTCATTTTTTCACGATTTTGAACGCAATTGTGGTTGAAAGAATCCGTAAGCTCAAAGCGATAGACAGCTAAAATATAAAATGTTATAAGAGATAGGATGAGTTTCATGTGAAGCAGCTATTGGAGTTTAGTATGCAGCCATCTCTGTAATTCGGGTAGATGTATAGAGTTCTGTATCCATCATATTTAGCCTGATTGACGTCTCGGGTTTTTAGCGGGGATTAGGACTCTTTAGACAGATCTGTGCATTGTTCCTTCTCTCCAGCCCTGTCTGATTGTCATAGTCTACCGGTGAACACCTATAGACATACTTGCCGAGCTCCCTCTATCCTCAGGAATTCACAGCATTAACTATATAGTGATTCAAAGCAACGTGTCAATAGCTGATTATTAAGAACTGTTAGTGTTGAAATATCCAAAGATGATCACAGATAGAAGGATGTGTATACTATATTATACAGCATGTAGGCTAAATCGAAAAATAATCACCATTATTAATACCATAAAAATAATTCTGTATAAACAATACCATTGGATTATTATAAAATTAATTAAACGACTATGAATATCATGTGAAAATCGTTTTATAATGTGAGAATAACGGCCTTTTCAATAGTGTTCACTGTTCAGCGACTCCTTGAATTGCCTGTCGCCTTAAGTCAGAGAGAATCTTCAAAGTACTAAGATTAGAACATTTCAAGCCATTGAAAGCAAAGCACCCCTTTCAACACAACATATTTATGATCGTTTGGCGTGCTCTATAAGCTATTCGATAGTGTACAATTTAAAACGCCAGGATCTCTCAAAGAGCCAGACCCTATGATCACGAATATAGAGGTTTAGGCATTCTCCTATACTTCAGCTTAATGGGGCCTTACAATCCAGAATTTTTATGATCATTTCGTCAATTTCAAACATGTGAATTACATTTGTTTTCCGATTTTAAAAACAAGCCAAGGAGAAAGCAATTTGTCTATCTACTTACTGGGCTGGTTAGCAAAAAAAAGCCCCTACGCTTTGAGACGGTGCTATTTTGAGTAAGAACCCACAATTTCGTAGAATTGGACCTCCTCGCCAAACCTAGCGCTGATCTCAGATGAAATATACAACAGCCTACCTTTGTTATGCTTCATCTTTATTTGCCCATATATTAATGCGTTTATGCATATTTCTATTTCCATCTATATATTACATTGTTAAACGCCTTTGGGATGAAATATAGGTGATGCTTTCTGCTCCTATGATAATAACGAAAAATAACCTTTGGATACTGCAATCAGGAAGTAGAACATTGTGTGGGCGGTGAAATTAGTTCAAATTGAATTGATGGTATAGCACCTGCCTGCCGTAACTCAATTTATACGTGTTTTAAGTATCAATACATAACACCAGAATCCTGGGTAAGAGAAATGCTCCTAGCGAAGGTTATATATATATATATATATATTTTTTTTTTTTTATAGCTGAAAAAGAAAATATGAAACAACCGAATCATAAGGTAGGAACATTTCATATAAATTTACTGCGATTGACTGATTCATTGCTTGCTTTATTGGCTGACTTACTGATTGATTGATTGATTGATTGATTGATTGATTGGTTGATTGATTGATTGATTGATTGATTGATTGACAGGTTGGTTGGTTGGTTGGTTGGTTGGTTGGTTGGTTGGTTGGTTCGTTGGATGATTTGTTGGTTGGTTGGTTTGGTTGGTTGGTTGACTGATTGGTTGATCGGTCGATCGGTTGATTGATAGATAGATTCATTCGTTCATTTATTTATTAAAACCCTCATAATTATGTCATGAATAATAACTATTATGTGAATAGACCTATCACTCAATATCTGTATTTGACAAAATGTACATGACATTTTACTTGACCCTATAGTTTTTCATAAAATACGGCACATTTTTTTACTGTTTCGCTTTAGAAACATGGCAAAAAACAAATTTCTTATTTTCAAATAACTGTGTTTTCCTTAATTTTATTTAACTGATTGTGTAGGGCGCGATATACAGACGAGTTAGAACCAGTTTGCTAAACAGAAAACATCTCTGCAGTTGTTTGTCTTTTGATGTCGGGAAGATTTAAAAGCGTTTGCGTTGAGCTGTAAACAAAAATGTTAGTTTCTAGCGTGAAGTAGAATTAACGTGACGACAGCACCTGTTGTAAATCATTGTAACAACCTCTGTCGTCTTTGACGCCAATGATGGAAATCGTCTTGTTCACAGAAGAATAAATAACGACGAATGTTCAAATTGTCAGCAAATTGCCAAGCTTTTAACATACCAGGATCGTTGAAGCAAAACAGGCCTTTCAACACAGCCTCTTTATTATCGTCGAGCAGACTGTCGAGTTATTCGATACCTGTTAATCATACAGTAGTTAACATCCTATAGTTATCAACTAATGCTTTGTGATTAGTTCGTTTTGTTAGTATTTGATCTTCTAGATTTATTACCGGCTTGTCGTTTAAAATCCACCTGATGGAATGCCTTCATTGCAACTGGGCATACTATATATTTAAAAAAATTCAGTAAAGTCTGCAATTGGAAAAACCTCGCTAAATTCTTAGGCCTCATCCCCACGTTCGGCCGGGATAGATAATAATATGCGCCAAAAAAGTACATTCTGTTCGATGGAAGCAGGGTGGAAAACCAGGAGGAAACCTCCTTAAACCTACCCACGTGCCGGAGCCAAATCGTATGATTCACTGATATACCTGGCGGTCGACAGACGCTCGTGAAGGGAACATCGAAGTAGGATTACACTAGTAGTCCACTTGTAAAATATCCCTATGTGAATGACAACATTTGTATGACATCCGACAATATGCCCGCAGATTTATATTACTCCGCAATACACACCAATGCTTCCCCTAAGTCATCGGCAAGGCTACAACGAAGATCGTCTTAATACTATCTTCCTTTCCTACCCTGCCTTCATTCAACGGAAAACCCTGAGTTAACTAGAGTCGACTTTCGAATGACCTCTCTTTACACCAGCCAATCATATTGGAAAAGAAAAAGGCCGTCTTTATACAGAACGACAAGAAGGCTATGCACGCACTATCTTATCCCCATTACCGAGTCCTAACACCATCACAGATTCATTTAATAATTGACAGTGGCGGTACACTTGCTTGTTGACTTTCTGATTGGCTGCTTGTTTCTACTATCGTCCAATTAAATTTTTGCCTAATTTTTGCCACGCAAGGGTAGCAAGGGTAGAAATGTGAAAAGTCTCGTCTTACGCAATTTGACCATTGCAATGGGAAGTATTCTTTGGAGGTATTGTAGTGTAGCACATTCAAGGATTTCCGAGTGGCAATTACCTGGTGAAGTATGCATAAATGACGAGTTGATTCCCATAAAATCTATATAACACTCAAAACCATTGTAGTGTTTAAACTTAGTTCCTTTCTTTTATTCAAACAGTTAAAAAATAACAGTTTATATACATATTGCACAGACTGCAAAGCTTCTTATTTTTAGTCGAAAGGGATATTACACAGTATTAAAAATTATTTCACCCAAATGATGAGGTGACAGAAACCACACTCGACGTCACTGAAAAAAGAGAAAGACTTACTTGACATACAATCAAATGGCGCAAAACACTCGCCTTTTCCTTTAAATCTTAAAACTGTGAAGTTTGTTTAAAAAGTTGTTGATAAATATTGTTGTAATATCTAACAATTTTACCGTTTCTTTGTTTGTTTATAAGGAAATGTATCGAGATGTCGAAGTTGATCCAAAAACAATTAATCAGACGTTAAACCTTTAAGTGTTTAAACTTAAAGCAACAAGGCATTAAGAGCTCTCTCTCTAGCCGGGCATCCGAAGGTGCTGGTCAAAATGGTTAACACTATTCCTTCAACAAGTAGAGTGAATATACTATCAGGACAAACATCCAAGTACTGTTGATGTGATGTTGGAATATATTTAAGAAGTAACCAGCTCCCGTTAAACTGAGTCGAGTCTGTAAATGAATACAGACAGTTTAATCTTCCCTTGCCCAATCAGTTATATATTGTATCACGACGGCTTGGGTGGCCCTTGTCTACCAAGAGAACACAGTGACGCAATTACAATTAAAGATTAGATACCAAAATGTCTCAGGTGTCAATATAGCGTCATAGGTAATGCAAGTGTTTAACTTAACAAAATAAACAAGAAGATAACTTTTCATACCGAAACTAAATTTCAATCGGAGAAATTTGTCAAGAAAGTTTATGTATGTAGAATAGGTTAATCTAAAGTCTCGACAGATCTATTCTCACAGGAAATATGGCCATTGTTGTTTTACGACTCCGAAATATGAAGGTTTTGAACCAAGAACGTTTTCCAGCAAACCGATTTGTCCAATCGTATTCCATTGTTTGAGATTTAACGATTTGCTTTGTTGGCCATTCCGGTGCACTTTTGGTCACAAGGTGATAAAATTGTTTAATATGTTTTAAAGGTTGTTGATAAATTCTTTTTTTGAATTCTGACCAATTTGCCTTCTTATGTTTATTTGTATATTAGTGAAGGTTTTACAGTGTCATGGTGATCCAGCCAACCGATTTGTCCAATCGTATTCCATTGTTTGAGACTTAACGATTTGCTTTGTTGGCCTTTCCGGTGTACTTTTGATCACAATGTGATAACATTGTTTATTATGTTTTAAAGGTTGCTGATAAATTCTTTTTTAATTCTGACCAATTTGCCTTCTTATGTTTATTTGTATATAAGTGAGAGTTTTACAGTGTCATGGTGATCCAGTTTTGTTTGATTGGGCGTTAACACTTTCTTGAGGTTGAATCTCTTACATGACGGCGTGCCAGCCTAATGGGCGAAGGAAATCACCCTCCTCACCAATGGCACCAAATAAAGACAAGACGAGACAAATTCAAGAGTCACAGGCAACACAAACAGATCGGTTTCATGTCCTTAACTTTGGGAGCACCAGGACACATGCAAGCTCCCTCCTATCCTTCGCGCTGGTAATGAGAGAGGAGACAGGCTAAAACGAGAAGCAGTCATCATATGTCAGTCAACTGATACGTCCACTTTTAGCTCTTTCTGGCTGATAATTTGAAAGTACTGTTCTGTTATATGGGCCGGATTGATTTTGGGCAACTTAAATTTGCTAAGCCCCTTAAGTGGTAGAATATAGAACAGGACAGTCAAGGACATATCTGACACAAGGCTCAGGCTAAACAACAAACACTCGGTATATACTAGAGTAGATCAGATACTCTAAGTGACTGTGGGCGTATTTCTAAATCCCTAAGTCTGATTTATCAGCTTTACTCGTATTTAACGACGTCTACGTCCCAGGGATATACATAATAATGGCTTTAAAACACTTCGACTTTATCAGTAATTTCCTTCTTATTCCCTAACGGCCTATTTTGGACTATTGGCAAACACTCCTCAATAGTATCGGCCTACAATCTAATGAAACTCCATGTATTATTCAGTAAGAAGAGATCGGAGCTTTTCTCCTAGCAGGTTCAGCCAGCCTGAGCTCCCCTACCGATATATCCACTGTTCAGACCTAACACGGTGCAAAACTAACTGTAGAATTTCAGTTAAGGCTTAAACTTGTCTCTTTGACAAAACTACATACAATCAAATCCAAATAAATCCTCAGTAGTAGGTCGTCAGACAAAGTCTATTACCAAACGGCGCCGATTGGTTGGTCCAGGCTCACCAATCATAAAGCTGCAATCCAAAACTTAGCAAAAGTAAGTGACGATGCCAGCAGACGTTAATGGTGCGTGTATATTACGTGTATAGACTAATTGTAATCATGTGTTTATACCTGCTCTTTAATTCCAATGGAAGCTCCATTCTTATTGGGTGGGGTTAACGGAAGGTAGCTGTTGTACCTAAGGTTTTCCCGTGTATAAAGGCAAGGTAGGAAAGGAACGGAGGTTTAATTCGAATCTTCCTTTCAGCCTTGCCGTTTGTGGAAAACAAAGAAAGAACCCCATGAAAACAACCCCTCAATCTCTTAATTCATCTGAAAACACAGGGTTGTGTATAGAACCGATGCAAAAGCGGTTAAAGAGTTCATCAATACATGTCATGAGTGACCGGGTCACAGCTCAGCACCATTCGCTAAAGAAACACCGGTTCTAAATATGGCAAGAACCATTTTGCCACAAGAGAGGCCCTGACTATGAATATAATATACTCTCCCAAAAAAGAAACGCAACATCACAAACAAAATTTAAAACATGAATTATTTCAAAAATTTGCGTGATTGAGACATGACAACATGATCATGTTATTATGTAAATGTCCGATAATTGAATTTAAGCACCTGATAGTGGCTGTTGATTACACTTGACTTTTGGTCAGTCTTTGTGTAACGCTGCACGAAGAAGGCGTAGGGAAACACTTAGGGCAGTTGCACGTGAGAATCATGCATAATCATTAAGCGAATTTAATGGGTATAAAAGACACATAGCCATTTAATTGAATTCAGTTGTTAAATTGTTTCTCCATCTGCTACGATATGCCAAGACTAGACGCAGATACCCGGAACGCTAGACTTTATCATGTCCATCGGAGCCCGATTTCCAGGCTCTTCCAACGGTACCAGCAGTCCGGTTCAACAGCTGAACGTCAAGGTTTTGGTAGACCTAGACTCACAACAGCAGCTCAAGACGACATCCGGTAACTTCATCTGAGAAACCGGACCATAACATCAACAGAAACCGCGTCAAATGTCCCCGGTCTCCGGAGAATATCGGCACAGACAGTCAGAAACCGTCTCCGTCAAAACGGCTTACGCGGCAGATGTCCTTACTTTTGGCGTAGTACTGAGACAACAGCATCGACGTGCAAGGTTCTGATGGTGCAACAGATTAAGGGACTGGTTTAGCTATGACTCCATATTCAAGCTGCAGAGAGGAGATGGTCGTACATGTGTCTACAGACGCCGGAATGAGAGGTTCACAGGGAACTGTGTCCTTGGGGTCGACAATTTCGGCGAAGGAAGTGTGATGGTGTGGGGTGGCAAATCCTGCGTCCCAACAAAACTCTACTGGTGCACATCCCTGGCAACCTTAACGCTGTTCGATACAGAGATGAAGTTTTGACACCACACATGCTGCCCATAAGGGACCTCCGTAGAGAAGTTTTTCATCACGACAACACTCGGCCGCAAACAGCTCATGCTGCTGTTGAGTTTCTAAATAGCCAGAACAGTGTTGCCCCGGCCGTCCAAATCACCAGACCAGATTCGAGTCCAAAAGAACATTTGTGGGATGATTTGGATAGACGCGTGCGCAGTCGATATCCAGCGCCGCAAAATCTACAATTACTGCAGCATGCTCTTGAGCAAGAATGGAGGAGAATTCCTCAAAACCATATTCGTCGTTTGATCATGTCTATGCCGAGACGGGTCCGTGCTGTGTTACAGGTTAATGGTGGGCACAACAAATATTGACTTGAATATGATAAATGTTGATATTTTAATGAACTGCAAAATCTGAACATTTTAATTTCAATGCAATGTGATGCTTATTTCTGTATTTGAAATGAAGTTGAAAATTCTTATTTCGATAAAAAAAAATTAATGTTGCGTTTCTTTTTTGGAGAATCAGTTCGAGATAACTTATTTTGCGTGTGTTGTGTAACGTTTCTCTTCTTTTCTTTTTCTTTTTATTTCTGGTCCAAAGCAAGTAAACTCAAAGGGATATAACGAGGCAGTAATTCAATATTACTTGTTTCTTTATTTCTTCCTACCATTATAAGTGAAGTTAAACTGCGAAAACCCGTCAACTTATTACAGTTGTTAACATTCTAGAGAAACTACTTCGGTGCTTTTTTCTATTGCCAAGATGTTGTTCTTATCGTTAGATGGTTATTTGTTAAGACAACTGACTAGTGATGTCATCATGAGTGCGCCATGCCAAAAATTACACTTGGCGTTTACTAATTATCTGGCGATAAGGTTCACATAGTCAAACGAGATCTGTTATAGGAGCTGGCCAAAAATACCCTCCTATTTATCAAGAGCTTTGAGGTTTTATGAGAGTTTTCGTACTCTTTTTACGTAATGTATATATTTTACAGTCCCGGCTGTGAATATTTTTATAGTCCTCGTCGCCTTTGGTTCCAAAAGCCGTCTCCAATTAAGCTCAGGTTATCGAAGTTACACTCTCACAACGGTTTTTTTATTTTCAACGGATAGCACAACAGAGCCAAATTGTTTTCATGCATTTTGACGTTTAATTACAGCAAATGTATCGTTTCTATGTTGGTGAGTTAGCAAATGTTTTCTTAAAGTTGTTTCTGGTAACATTTTAGTCAAATTCATAGCTCAAGTAATTAAACTCTCCACTCTTTCAGGACTATGATAAACGACCATGAAGTTGTAAAGCTATTGATAACATGAATTGGCTTGGTCAGTCATTGACAATTAAATGTGTCTTCTTGAACGTTACCAACTCACAAAATTTGCTAAAAAAGAAAGGATTAAAAAACGACACAGAAGGTTTGAAAAATGGTTGTTCCGAGCATGTGTCTGGTTAGCTTTCTTTTACTGACTTGTTTATTTGTTGTACTGCAAACGATTCATATATCATTAACCATTGACTTCAATAAAGATTAATCAATGTAACTTCACTATAACTATTTGTCATATGAAAAGTTACGTACGTGTTGTGTCATATATAAAGGTACGTACGTGTTTTGTCATATATAAAGGTACGTACGTGTTGTGTCATATATAAAGGTACGTACGTGTTTTGTCATATATGAAGGTACGTAAGTGTTTTGTCATATATAAAGGTACGTACGTGTTTTGTCATATATAAAGGTGCTACATGTTTTTGTATCGATTCACTTGAATATTTATTGAGCAACGAAAAAGAAAATGGCGGAAACAGTCCTCCATAGAAGAAATGTGGCTCTAACAAGACAACGACATCTCGACACACATCCTTAGACACCATTCTCCTGTGCTCTGGAAAAACATAGTAAGTCGAATTTAGGTTAAAAAAATTAATTAGACCAATATTAGATTTAATAGATTTTGCCCCTTCATTGTATAATATATCAGCAGTTTTCCATCTGGAAGAAACAAGTATACATATATGTCAACAGACTAGGTTTTTCGGATCACACAAGCATTTGTTAAAACTACTGTGCGCAGTTCCCCACCCTACCACACGTCTTTTGAAACAGAGTATTGTACTATAAAGCTGGGATTTCAGGTCACTCAACAACTCCAAAAGTCTCAAATGAAAACCATGTGGTGTTCTAGACGGGACGCCATCAGTAAAAATAAAGTATCAAAGAAAGCACGAAAAAATGTATGCATTGTAACAGATTCCCTCAACCCCTTGTCGTTATTTTTTCCACTCTCAACATCAACATGCTGTTTGATCTGGTGTGTACATTTGACGCCGTGCAACCCTTATCTTGGCAAAGTGCCAAACATACTAGGGTCAAAGGCCAGCGCGACTCCAAGAATCAGTCTCGCGGAATAACGCGTCTTCATTGAAACCATCTGAGAGATTACTCCATTGGTGTACGGCTAGTTCAGATTGCTGTTTCACAGCAAAGGGTTTAATGTGGCAAATTACGACGTAGAAGAACAAGCTCAGAGCTATCTATAGATTCGAGCTTTTAATACACCGTGGAGCATTCTCCTTTGTGATATTCTAAGCGTCTAGTACAACTCGCTATAAGTTGCGGCTCTTCTCGCGCAACACTTGGCACGCGCTAATTGAAACAATATTACATTCCAAGCTCGGAAAAGGACGTTGTGATGTGTATCAAAGAAGGAGAAGTATTTTGACACAGGAAGTGTGTACACAAGTAATATTTTGTGTTTAAACAACAGACGTAAACTTTGTCTTGGAGGCGTTATTTGTTTATATCGTATTCTGGGATCAGGCCTATCCTTTTGATTGGTTAATTTGTTCCTGCTGTTCCCATGGATACAGTTCCAAGATTCCCTATCAGTGTTTACTGCTTGGAGTGACACAGTATTGCGTTTTAAAATGGGCTATCTATGTAAAGCAAAATAATTTTAGAAGGTTCAAATACACAAAACACAAGTCATGGTATAGGCCTGCAGTTTTTGTACTTACTCTCTTAGAAACAAGGGTTCTTTGAGGGTTCTTTAGAAAAGAGGATAGTTCGTTATGAAACCATTACAACTAAAATAGTTCTTTGGCAAAAGAAGAAAGGGAGAAATACTTAGAACAGTTGCTGTGAGGGTTCCGTGCAGAAACATAAAGGGTTTCACCAAAGTCATGACGAAGACCCTGCAGGGTTCCATTAGAGCCATATGAAGAAACGATTTAGAACGGAATAAATTAATTGCTTGATCTACATTCACAATACTGGCCTTTGGGTTAGTGTATAAGAAGAAACTCTGTGATGGTTTTGCACCAAGGCTGTTGGTTGTAGGCCTATTCTATATATAATAAAACGCTAAATAAAGGTCTATATTCAAAGATGTTTGTCTAATGGTATTTTTATATGATTAAATATTGCTGAAAAGGGTCTTGCGCACTATTTGTCCTGTTGTTAGCGTTATTGTTTATCTCTTAATGTGGGCTCTCTGGCTAAGGGCAGTTGTTTGTGGGCGTAACCATATCTTAATAAGCACCGGCGAAACATTAATTCAACAATATAGCAAACCATTTCACATTTGGTGGCTGTGGTAGTCAATAGCTGTTGCAGAGCACGCCAACATTTAAGTCAAATACCGTTTCCATCCATAGATCTATACATTTAACATGTATTAATTCTCAAAAGAATATCCTTATCTGTGTATTTGACTCACATCACAAAAAATAGGCCTCCTGCTTCTCTATCGACAGCCGGGGAAATCATTGAGTGATTTTTAGCCGGTCACACACATGAATCATTTTTAGAAGACGGTGTATTTATTGAAGAACACTAAGCATTGATTGTCCTGAATGAATTATTGATGAGGCTGAGTTTTTATTGATACTTCTCTCTGTAACTAACCTATAATCAGTGGGGAAATGCAAAGGTATTCTGGACACGACATCCACAAATAAACAACAGTCTGATTTGTTTTGTGTTTATTTCATAATTTATATTTGTGTTTTGTTTGTAAGTTAAGTGTATTTGTTTTTTACTTTGCAGTCATTGAGGTTGGTGATGTGCGTGATGATGAACGTCCATCGGTCGTTCTTCTTTCCGTCTTCCATACCGCCTTTTCGTTCTCTCCTTCCGTCAATCGTTCCGGTTTGTCGGCCACTTTGCATGTGTCAGGCCAACACAGGGCTAAAATGCCCACAAGTATTAATGAAAACTTATTTTAATCTAATGAAAATGTCTTAAAAACCTGTTTCCATCAAACGAAATGTTGTTTTTGTTTTTTATATTTAATTTAGCAATAAATTAAATGATGAAAAATCTAACGCACTTGATAGGTCAGGAGCTTGGTGACGTATGCGCATAGGGAAAAAGTCATTGTATAAACCCCATACGGCTACGAAACAACTCTTGACGGGAAAATCTTATTTAGGTAATATCTATTAATTGGAACATGATTGTTTGTTATAATTTAACATAATTAGCTTTATAAAAAGCACAAATGACCGTAACAGGCCAAAATCCTAATAGTTGTTCCCTTTTAAAGCATTTTTTTCTGGGCATGCAGGTCTGATGTTTCCACAATCTTTTGTGGAATAGAGATTCAGGCCAGGATACACCTTGCCCCGAGAAGTTGGTTTCAAAGGTACTAAACTTCTAACTTACTGCTCCTATAGAAAATATCAAACTCATAAGAATGTACTATCGCTAAAAATATAAATTTGGCTGACGCTACCCTTAAAGGTCGCTTTACCCACCCTAAACTGGCATAACGGATTGAATAAATAAGATGAGATTTGTATTACAAACGTATGAGTCGCCTAGCAATCACATATCATGATATAATATCTAGAGAATTATCAGCTTTTAAACTTTCTGTGTGATGTTCAAACTATAGAAAGAAATTTGTACCTAGAGCGTAAAATCGCAGATCACATATAGTGACTTAAGGCCTTAGTCAAGCATTGATGAATTATATCTGAATATTATAAGTCAGATTATTTCCTTTAATAAAGGTTAAAAAGATTCCAGCTCAACGTTAGAATAAAGTAAAAAGATAAAATACAAGTCTTGCCGAGGTTTCTTGTTTGTGCGAAGATATTTTTAAATTTAGGTTACAAAAACAACAAAACACTATTTTGACAATTTCCTTTCAATCGGGTTTATCGACATGGGATTTGCCGACGGGCTTCATGTATGGACGGCAGTGTGTTACATAAAAAACGTACGTTACAGTCTTGTTATAGCTGTACAGACAGTGTCTAATATAGTGAAAATGTTATTAGCTTCGTCTTTCGTAATTTGGATCTAATCCTGTTGATCTAACATCGGGTGAATAAATTTTAAAAAAATAAATCAAATAAATCATTGGCGTTACTTTTCCCGGCTATTTACGGCATGTTCCGTCAACATCTACACGCTAATCTTTTTTGTTCTTGGCTGACATTAACTGGACTTAGACCGCCTTGATATAAGAGCAACATTTAATATCGTGAGTGATTGCCAGACACGGGTGTATTTAACGGTGGGGTCATGGCCACAACAAACCTAAACACTTAATTTATCCAATTTAAAAGTACTCCCGTCCGTTGCGAACAAAGATATGATGTCAAATTTAATTAAACGGTTCAACAAATTGATTCCTTGCTGCATATAGCTGCAGCTCAATGACAATATTATCTGAAACACCGATGTGCTATAGGATGAAATCATTTGAGCCACCAATGTGCTATAGGATGAAATCATCTGAGCCACCGACGTGCTATAGGATCAAATCATCTGAGCCAACGATGTGTTATAGGATCATATCATCTGAGCCAACGACGTGCTATAGGATCAAATCATCTGAGCCACCGAGGTGCTATAGGATAACATTATTAAGCCACCGACGTGCTATAGGATCAAATCATCTGAGTTAACGATGTGTTATAGGATCATATCATCTGAGCCACCGACGTGCTATAGGATAAAATCATCTGAGCCACCGACGTGCTATAGGACCAAATCATCAGAGCCACCGACGTGTTATAGGATCATATCATCTGAGCCACCGACGTGTTATAGGATCATATCATCTGAGCCACCGACGTGTTATAGGATTAAATCATTTGAGCCACCGACGTCCTATAGGATCAAATCATCTCAGCCACCGACGTGCTATAGGATCAAATCAGCTCAGCCACCGACGTGCTATAGAATCAAATCAGCTCAACCACCGACGTGCTATAGAATCAAATCAGCTCAACCACCGACGTGCTATAGGATCAAATCAGCTCAACCACCGACGTGCTATAGAATCAAATCAGCTCAGCCATCGACGTGCTATAGAATCAAATCAGCTCAGCCACCGACGTGCTATAGAATCAAATCAGCTCAACCACCGACGTGCTATAGGATCAAATCATCTTAGCCACCGACGTGCTATAGGATCAAATCATTTTAGCCACCGACGTGCAATCGGATCAAATCATCTGAGCCACCGACGTGCAATAGAATCATATCATCAGAGCCACAGACGTGCTATAGGATCAAATCATCAGAGCCACAGACGTGCTATAGAATCATATCATCAGAGCCACAGACGTGTTATAGAATCAAATCCTCTCAGCCAACGACGTGTCATAGGATCAAATCATCTGAGCCAACTAGGATAACATTATTGAGCCACCGACGTGCTATAGGATCAAATCATATGAGCCAAAGTTATAGGATCAAATCATCTGAGCCACCGACGTGCTATAGAATCAAATCATCTGGGCCACCGACGAGCTATAGGAT
>JARFOD010162624.1:0-11906 GCA_031763545.1 Mopalia muscosa | reverse complement strand
ATGGGATAGTTGAGTCAAATCCTACCACAAGGACCACCAAGATGCTGAATTTGTCTACACAAGACAAATATAAACAACCGACGAAAAATCAATAGCATAGTGGAAGAAAATAGCGAGAGCTAAGAATAACAATTAAGACTGTTTGATGCTTACGCCTACACCAAAGCCATTTTTTAAATACACGTATAAGCTTGCTTATCTGGCTAACCTCGAAATGAGATATCACGAGAATGCTTGGATGGTCACGTTTTGTCATAGCGTACGTGTCGGTAAACTCTGAGAAATTAGAAATTTTTGTTAATAACTGTGATGGCTCGAGACTTCCTTACGTGTCCCAAATGCCATTTTAAAAACTTATCAATTCACCAAACACGAGCAAGACTGCCTGGCGATTTCTTTCGGTCATAGTTCGCGTCATTTTTTAACCAATAAGTATCGTTTAGCGTTTTAACGCAGACAGGGAACTTTGGGAGAAACCCGCACCATTACTGTCTTACCAGGAAGTGACGAAGTGGCTATATGTCAGAGGTGCATACACATTTAAAAATGTGTTATGTAGGTCAACATAAATATGAACAATTTTATTCATTTAAAAATGAATGAACTTGTTAGTATCTTTATAGTGTGTTTGTTTGTTTGATTTGGCTGAATGATATACAAAGCATAGTCCCGGTGTATTTGTATAGTTGAGTTATAATTTGTCTTGCTATGACCGCACCATTCACGCTGTTTTAGCGAATATCGCTACATTTAGATATTCAAAATGGCACTAGGTTTATGACCAAGCGGGCTGTACGTAAGACATGGAGGCAAGCCCGCTTCCGGTTTTAATAAAATGAGTTCGCGTTTTCCAAAACGTATATTCACGTACCTTTAACACTTTAAAGAACGCGACCTTTGATCAATGTAAATCGCCAGGCATAATGCGGAAGTCTGGGCGACGCACTTGCCTGGTGGCGATTTGAACAGGTAAAAAAAAAATTAGTACACGTGCAGGAGAAATTGAGTGATTACAAACTTTGACCGAAAAGTAAGGGAACCGATGCTTAATTTTAAAATGACAGCGCAATTTAAACAAGGATGTGTTAAATATCCCAATTGAGTACAAACTGTTGTTTTAGTTTGATTAATGTGTTCTTTGACAGTTCCACAAGAGGTGTATGGTCCTCAGGCATAGCTGAGAGGCATATTAATTGCCTTGAATTCTCTGCAGGTTCCTTTACTCTTCTATACTTAAAACGATTTTTTGTTTGGTTAATATCCTTAACAATATTGGTGGTAAATCACTCCAGTGTAATGAAACCTGAACTTGTATGTCAAGAAATATATGGCTTCAGACGACGTTTATGCCCGTGTGAGTAATAAAGAAGCAGATAATGAGTTGAGATTAGCCCGAGAAAATACTGAATGGATTCTAAACAACAACGTTTGAGCTATTTTGGTTCGTGCAAACCGGGAATAGATTTATCAGGTTCTTGGATTAATCGTTAGTTTAACCCATCGTGTGTCCGGAAAGCTTACCCTAGACAGGATTCCTAAGCTTTGACTGTGGAAGGGGTATTTCTACATGCCTTCCTGTCATTCAGTTTAATCGGTAGAGTTTTACTTTAAATCAAGTACAAAATGCATCTGGTATTATTATTGTTTTAGATTGGACAACGCTGTCATGGATGGAAAACTTACCTATGATGCTTACTGAATGTCATCTTCTTCATTTTAGCGGGCGACTTAGAGACTTAATTAGACACCCGGGACTGCGGGGTTCAGATCCAGAGTAATGGCTTAATTGTTGCATACCAGACAATCCCTCCGCGAATCTAGAGTTGAGCAGATAGAAGGCTACAGGCATCATTTTGTTTATTCGTTTGTTTGGAGTTCTTAAGTTTATTTCACATTTTGCTTCGTGCTAGCCCAATGGTTGAAGGAAACCACCCTCGACAAAACTGGCAACAAACAAGGAAAAGGCGTGACAAATACAAGACAATATGACAACATACATGCAAAGACAGAAAAACACATCGACATCTTGTTTTCCTGCAGCTCTCTGAGCACGAGGGCTGCAGGAAGCTCCCCCTCCCTGGCATCAGTTTGCATTCATGGCGGAGTCCCTTAAATATAATCAGTTCCCCATGTATAGATATGTGGAAATTGGTGGCCGCCCTTTTGTTACTTCTCATTATCTAGCAATTCATCGTGTATCTCCGGTATGGAGTCGGCTATATCCGCCACGGATTTGTCATTATCCGCCACAGATTATTCCGAACGAAGTTTCCAATGCCTACGTCGCAGCTTAAATGACTTGTATGAAAAATTGTAAGTTTCTAAGTGAATAAAACAAATTCTACCGTCAGAAATATACGGGATTCATTTTAAAGATAGTTTATAGAATTATATTTGTAATTCAGTAACTTTCAATCTGATTTAAAACCCATTTGGGAATACCTTTAAACATAATTACATATGATATTGACTTATCGTTTCTTCATCTTATATAATCCCTTGAGGGTTACCAGTATATACCTACCAACGGCCACTGGTAGGTGACATTTTGGGCGTAGCCAACCCTTGTCATGATGACGTGACGCGACTTACACTCTTGTCTGTTACGGGTTAATGTGTGAACTGTCAAAGGTGAACTCTACTACGAACACGTCAATTGCGTCCAGTTGTCCTCAGTTTCAGTGGATGGCATGTCGACATGACCTTAGCTAAATAGCCTGAGAATTGATTATATGTGTTATTTTTATGTGGTTAATAATACCGTTACAATGAAAGCTTTCTTATTTATTTTATTCTATTAAATAAATGTTACGCCCACATCCCTTATTTCATATTTTGTACTCACATATTTCTTACTTCAAATTTGTACTCCCACATTCCTTACTTTACCTTTTGTACTCACACATTCCTTACTTCATATTTTGCACTCCCATATTCCTTACTTCACATTTGTACTACCACATTCCTTACTTCACCTTTTGTACTCCCACATTCTTACTTCACATTTTGTACTCCCACATTCCTTATTCCATATTTTGTACTCCCACATTCCTTACTTCACATTTTGTACTCCAACATTCCTCACTTTACCTTTTGTACTCTCGCATTCCTCTCTTCACCTTTTGTACTCCCATATTCCTTACTTCAGCATTTGCACTCCCACATTCCTTACTTCACCTTTTCTACTCCCACATTCCTACTTCACATTTTGTACTCCCAGGTTCCTTATTTCACATTTTGTACTCCCACATTCCTTATTTCACCTTTTGTACTCCCACATTCTTTGCTTCACATTTTGTACTCCCAGATTCTTTACTTCACCATTTGTACTCCAATATTCCTACTTCACATTTTGTACTTCTGCATTTCGTATTTCACATTTTGTACTCCCACATTCCTTACTTCACCATTTGTACTTCCACATTCCTTACTTCAACTTTTGTACTTTCACAATTCCTTACTTCACCTTTTGTACTTCCACAATTCCTTACTTCACCTTTTGTACTTCCACATTCCTTACTTCACCTTTTGTACTTCCACATTCCTTACTTCACCTTTTGTACCTAAATATCTTTATTTAACATTTTGTACTCCCGCAAGTAACTGTTTGAACTGTTCTTGGCAATAGGGTTGTAATATATTATCTGTTTCACATCCTATATCTAAATTAGCAGTAGAAGTAAACAAGTTTTAATCTCTCCAATTCCTTAACAGAGTGTTTAGAATGTGGGTGCTAGTTATGAACGAATTTGGATTAGTCATTTCCCATTCATAAAGTGAAATGTAATAGGCTGTTTACAGCCACAACTTTACTGTAAAGATAAAATTTCACCATACTCTAAGATTTGTGTGCAATAGACTTTTGTTTGTGCATAGCTGTGCAAGGTCACACAATGGCAGTTTCATTAACACTGAGCAGAGAGCAAAATGTGTGTTTTTCTTTTCATCAAGGTCAGATAACTGTGAGATTAAACCTCACAGTTGGTGTTTGGCATAGTGATATTGACCTCAGCAAGAAACTGTGTGTATTATTGATGTTGAATTAACAGTCAAAAGTCATTTTTCAAAGTGTTATTTTATCCGTTACGAGCATAGCACATATAAACGCCCACTAATGTCATGACGCTTCTTTCTCGTAATGCTTTATCAGGATCTCTGAGCATTGCCAGCCACAACCAGAAAGGTCTGTTAAATGTTTGTCATCTTTGAAATTGAATTTTTTTAACTAACACTTTTGACAACCGAAGATGCTTATACAATTCACACCAGTATAATGACACCTGCTCCCATGTCATTGGTAAATGTGTGTTTAACTACCAACATGATACACACCCCTTTACCTTTATAACTTCATTATATATCATTAATGTCAAATTGTTTATGGTTAATGGTTCTGAATGAAGAACAATTTGATTTCTAAAGCCGTGCGAATGTAGACTAAAACTAATTTGGTTGATCATTAAGATTATAAATATAGGTTCTTGAGTTTGTCATTTTATTTCCATGCCGCTTAAATTTAAACTGTTCTTTGTAGATAACCAGTTAATTAGTTGTGACGTTAGTAATGAGAGGAGATGGTAAAAGATCAGTTACATAAATTGTAACGTTAACTTTAATTGAGGTTTTGTAAACGCTCATGTTCCATCTGGCCACTCCCTTCTCCGCAAGAAACATAATACACAGACCGATCTCATTCAGTTTGACCACCAACGATAACATAATAGATACCTCCACAACCACTTTTTATCCCCCTACACCTATTATTATTGCCCGAGTTATATAATGGGTTAATAATGTTGCACACTGGTCTTTAATATACTGTAGGGAAGTATTTCGGCGACATCGCTGTGCTTATGGGATTCAACCTTGTAGGAATGTTTACATTGTCATTTCGATTTCTTTTCAGGCTGATCTGTTCTAAACCCATGAGAAATATCTTACTTGCTACACATTTATCACATATTTTCTACAGCATGTATCTCTCGAGATGTCTGAAGACTACCGATTACATGCGGAGATTAAGATTTATTTAGAAATTTGCCCCCGGGAGTTTATCTAGAACATGGCTCATGCAGAAACTTATTCAGCAAATTGTCTTTACCATGCACGTGATTTTTACCTAATCTCGAGATGTCTGTATATTAGCCATAACAACTCCAGATTTAGATCTATTTAGAAATTTGTCCCCGGGAGTTTAGCTAGAACATGGGATGACTCAGAAAGTTATTCAGCACATTGTCTTTACCATGCAAGTGTTTTTACCTTATCTCTAGATGTCTGTACAATACCCAAAACAACTCCAGATTAAGATCTATTTAGAAATTTGCCTCTGGGAGTTTATCTAGAACATGGGATGTTTAGAAATATATCTTCGAACTTAATTAAATTCTTTTCTTGTCCATTGGAATTTTTCGTACTTTAAAATATTTTATTAGTTATTCAGATTTTTAAGGAGTATGACCACTTTCATTTTTTACTAAATGTAGTACTTATAAATTGTCTCCAAAAAAGCCCTTTTCGCTACCTCACTTTTACTACTTACTTTTCCAAGGTCTACTGAAGAGGCCCTGCCGCATTTGATATAATGTTCTTTTTAGATTCATGATTATAAACCCAAATGCACCATTCATATTTATCACATTTTATAAGCAAATGAAATGTGTTGCATTTGTCCATCACTTAAATCCTTGCATGTACCATAACAAATACATGGTGAACGTTTTTACGTCCTCTAGGTATTCCACCGTTAAACGTGACGTATGCGGTCTGACATTGTCCTGCTGTGAGGGTGCAGAATTTCATCCCGATTGGCAACCAGTCAGGTTGCCTAGTGCAAGCTCTAGTTCACTTCTGCCTAGGTAGGAGATGGCTCCCAACATCATGACATTGCCTCCACAGAATCTGTCAACTTGGGCGGCGCGTTTGTTGCGTTTGTTTACGCGTTGTCGTACACCCAGTCTCTGTAAAAGGAAACGTGACTCGTCGCTATATTCCATATTCGTCACCAGTTTCTAAAATTTAGGCCTGTACATTCGTACACCAGCGATCGCGGAAACGTTGAGGTTGTCATTGCAGAATTAGGCGAACGTATGGTCTTCTAGTCCGTTAACCAGCTTCTCGAAGTCGGCTCCAAATGGTTTGTGCAGTCACCTTTCTGGTACTTGCCCAGCTTTTTTTGTAGCTGTGGTAGTTCGGTGACGCAAGTGACAGACCCGGATGTAGCGATCTTGTGGTAGGGTCCCAATCGCAATGTATCAATTTGCAATATGAAATCTCAGCATGTTGTAACTCGTGTACAGTGAAATAGGAAATGCAGATCATTGATAGAATTGCGGCTGTAAATATCCATCACCACCTTAGTATTTTCCCTAGATTTCATTTAAAATCGTCAAAATCTGAATATTTTATCTTGCTTAATACCAAATTCCACAGAAACGCGCCACAACGTGTGTTTCTTTATTCAGTGTAATTTGCCATATTGTACCATTCCATAATGAGAAACAAAATTCAATCCTTTCTTGTAAAATTCACCAATGCGTTTCTTTTTTGACAGAGTATATTTGGTGTACATTTACATTTATATATTTATATTACCGAATCTTGGCTAAATAACAGGAACCTTTTTTTATAATGATACAACAGCTTATAAACTGTCACACACATGGGTTTATTTTCGCAAATAACTTCGGATCTAACTGCTTTATATTAAATTTTAAAAAACAAGACCAACGGCACTTGTTTATCGAAGGGAGACAACAAGTCGACTTTAAGGAAATTTCTTTGCTATTCCCCCCCCCCCCCGAATACCGACAATGGCAATGGCATGCATCTTGACTTTTATGAAAGAAATGGGTAGTTTCTCTTTTTCGCTCGCGTTCCCTACCTGTTTGGAGATGAATTGGTGTAAATACTGACCCCTAAAACGGACTGGTCAATTCTTTATGTCGAAGTTCGCCTAACAAGTTCTCCATGCATTGCTATTATTTATTTACTATATCTAATCATAGAGAGACAGCGAACATCATTAGGCGAAGGAGTAATAAACAAATATTTCGGACTATTGCTGATTATATAGTAGTCAACCGTTGGATTTGGTAGCGAAATCAATAATCAATAACCTTTCACCAATTACACAATTTTCTAAATTTCCCTCGAGTCAGTTAGGACAATGAAAATTGCCTTCAGTCGTTATAAATATTGATTTATGTAATAGTAGTAAGAACATCGAAAATGGGATTTTAAAATGCTCCAAATTTCTTCCGTTACATTTTATATTACATATTCAAAACTTAAGGCTTCATTAGCTTCCGGTGTACATGCATTTAACCGTACTGCATGTTTGTACAGCACCTAAATGTAAAACCAACTGTAAATCTTTTAGTGTCGATATTTTAATTTTAGTGTTGAAATTCATATTTACATTTTGGGGGGAATATTTTAGTTCTTGCGTTAACGTTTAGTGTTGATTTGTTACTTTTAGGGGTGGTTTTACATTAAGTGTTGGTTTTAAATTTAGTGGTTGTACAATGTCAAACATCAAATTAAAATTATACATTTGTGTTTTGCTTATTTGGAGCCCAAGCTGTTCAGAAAAGCCTTAAACATATCACTCACTGTTTTGTATAGGTTATCACGAACACACCCGAGAACTTCATCGACTATTAGCTGAGTGAATCAGTTTTCTGATTATCTTGACGACAACCTTGACCTTTCGACCTTAATTGAGGGCATGTCGTAAAGGAAAGAAACCATAACAGATCCCTGACGTCACAAAAACGATGTAGGTGACTAAAACATGAGGTAAATAACAGAAGCTCGAGGAAGACTCAATAACACACTAATAACACACTAATTGGATACCATACAATACAAATAAAATAATGATTATAGAAAACATGTGCCAGTCTGAGAAAACCAAGGTGTTAAACAATTGATATTGCATTTTGATTTGTGATGTGGGACTCACGGGTCGAATTGGCGATTAAGAGTGGAATGAACAAATATTTTGTATCGGAGAATTGTGCATTAAAGGAGACTTTTATAGGAACCGTAAAATGAAATAATAAATATTTTGTTTGTATAGAGCCATAGATGATACCATTGCTTTGGAAACTACGAAATCTTACAAATGTAACTGCCCATGTATGACTAGTCGTCATAGAACAGTTGTAAACAGAATCGGTCCTGTGTTAAAATGCGAAATGATTTGTCGTCACTAAAGCCTTACAAACTACATCGAGGATAATCCCGAACAGTCGTCTTGATACAATCTTGTGATAAGTTAGGCCTACTACTCAATATTTGGAGTTAATTGAACCATGCACGCAAACAGTAGCCATTGCATTATGACAAACGTCATAAAAATTCAGCAATACAATCTGTACATATTAATATGTTCCGGGATTTGTCTTGTAATGTTGCTTGGGGATTACGCCACATTTACATGTCCATTAAGGAATTTCGGTCATACACATCATAAGAATCGCATCCCTGTTTTGACTAATGTATAATGACAAATCATGGCAGTATGAATATCTGCTAACAATCCGACTGTGTTTTGCCAAATTTAATTGAATGTCTCGATGACACCTGATACTATATTTGTAAAGCTACTCAGGGATTTCTTGTATTTAAAAATAAAAATAAAAATGATTTCTTGCCATTAATATACAATGGCGAATCAGGGCAGTATGAATGTCTGCTAACAATCTGCCTGTGTTTTGCCTAATTTGATCGCATTTCTCGAATCGCACCCGATCCTATATTTCTAAAGCTTCTCAAGGATTTCTTTAAGATAAAAAAAATTGTAATTACCATTTTCTTCGTGTTAAATGGCAGATTATCAGCGAAAATTTAAAAAATAGTTCTTTCTCACTTAATATTTATTAGCTTCCGTGCTGTATGAATAAAATAGAGATACTGGCACGCGGTCGTGGCCTGGAGTTTAGCATATCTGCGTATTAAACGTGCTCTCACAGCTAAATGGGGAACAGGAAGCTGATCTGTTTGTGATGTCTGTATTGCGTCCTGTTGTTGTCCTGTATTTGTCCCGTTCTGTCTTTGTTGCCAGTGGTGTCGAGGATGGTTTCCTTCATCCATTGGGCTGGCACGTCGTCATATAAGTGAAATACCCTTAAATACGACGTTAAACCCCATACAAACAAACAAACAGCGTATTAAACGGGTCAGCGCTCCTTCAACGGGTTCGAGTTTGTTGTTAATATTAACCCCGATGAGGGCAATGCGGTATGGGTATTTAGTGAAGATCTTGTTGTCACTGTGACCTTGTATTCTCGACACCATATGCTACCTGTGTCATGTTGCACTAGTTAACTAATCATTATTCTTCACAGGACACGTCTCTGTAAACTGATTCTTGGACATCTCCTCCAAAACAGCTGGAATTACATAGACATTGTCACATGTTCCTTTATTTATACCTTCAATTATTTATTGTCTTAGATCTGTCGTTTAACCAATAAACACTCTATTATTCAAAGGATATTTACATAGACATTGTCATGTGTTCCTTCGTGTATATCTTCAATCATTTATTGTCTTAGATATGTCGTTTAACCAGTAAACACTCTATTATTCAAAGGATAATTACATAGACATTGTCATATGTTCCTTCATTTATACCTTCAATTATTTATTGTCTTAGATCTATCGTTTAACCAGTAAACACTCTGTTATTTAAAGGATAACAGAAGTGGACGATATGTTACAACCTAGGTCTGCTAGAAGATATGAAGTGTCATCTAACTGCTGCCAGACAAGATGGTGTGGTTATCTTTTAATATTCCAATAATTATTTATGGTAGAATTATCTTCATTTATATTTGTAAGCACTGCAAAGGGTTGTCCAAATGGTAACTCTTAAATACTTCATGATATTTTAAACGAATTCACATGACAATATAACGTATATGATTCATGTCCCTATTATCCAAAAAACACAGTGAAGTGCTATAACGAATTTGTCCAGGTATCCCAAGAGTTTTCCTGTTTAAACGATGATTTAAGAAAATTTGTCCGGAAAAGTTTCCGGAACGAATGATTATTTGACTTAAGTGAACATGGATGTTACTTTAATTCGGAGTTGGGGACAACAACGCATGTTATAGTATATGGAATATGAGTGCATGAATGCAAGTTTTATTGACAGTAATGTCACAATTGTAGTCTGTGGCATATGGTTCATCCTTCAAGAACAGTTCCAGGAAACAATATACATAGTTGGCTATGATACTAAATGGTGTAAGGCTTCAACAATATCAAGCTGGCCAGGTATAGGCGTCAAGCTTCCACTCTCATCAATCACAATAAATATCTTGGACTCTCAACGAGGCCATATGTTGCATGTTCACACAAGGCCAGTTATACTTGTCAGTTCTAAACATCGCGTATGAGAGACCATTTAGGATTTGAGATATCGTGACAAGTAACACTTCAGAAACACCTTTAATTTTGTACTGGTTATTGCTCCACAAGTTATAGCAGCTGCTCTACCATAAGGCCTAGTGACAAAGTCACAGCTAACTTATTCACACTAACGTTAAATCTCATCTTTTAAATGGGATTTACCCTGGCATGGCATAAAAACCGATTCCTAGGAATGCACTTGAGTATTTCACGACCATTGCCGCACATGTAATCTCTAACACGATGCAGGAATCCTTACAAAATTTTATGAGATAGGTAGATTGTGTTATTCCCATTGTTGAGGTTACTAAGAAAAGTATTATGCATTGATGTTACATTTTATCTTCATGTATAGCACAAATTAAAGGCTAATTAGTCTAACAGAGGTTTCGAATGTACGGAAACACTGAATCCCCAAGTATTTTTAATTGAAGTTACCTTAATCTACACTCTTTAAAAAAAGAAACGCAAAAAAGAATTTTCAGAGTTGACATATATGTTATTTAAATGAATTGAAAGCACAATGTCATAAATACACATATATGAAATTCTCGAAATTTACAGTCCCATCTGCCTACACAACTGTCCACAAGGTGGAACCAAAGTCAATACCTTGTGTGACCACCCCTTGCAGCCAGAACTGCGCGACATCGCCTGGGCATGGAACTAATCAATTGTTGGATGTTGCTCTGTGGAATCCTCCCCTACTCTTCCTGAAAAATGTGGAACAGCTGACAAAGGATCACTGGTTGATTTTTGCGCTGACGCACTCGTCTATCGATTTGTTCCCACAGATGCTCGATAGGGTTCAAATCTGGAGATCTGGAGGGCCACGGGAGGACATTGAAGATGGTGTTGGGGAGGTAGTCCACTGTAGCACGTTCCGTGTGGGGTCGAGAATTTTCGTGTTGGAATAGCTCCTTCTGGCGGTCGACAAGCGGAAGGATGTGTGGACAGAGAATGTCATCAATATAGCGATTGGCTGTCAGATTGCCCTTCAACAGACGAGTTCCGGTTTTCTGTTGTAGGAGATGGTACCCCACACCATAACACCCCCCCCCTCCCCGCCGAATCTGTCAACTTCCCTTATACAGTTTGGTGCATATCTTTCATTGCGTCTCCTGTAAACACGCTATCTGCCGTCACGTCGCCTGAGCAAAAAACGTGACTCATCTGAGAACCATATTCTCCTCCAATGTTGATTCCATTGCTGTACTCTGTTACACCATCGGACCCGTTGACGCGGATGTAGACGTGTTAAGAAGGGGGCAATTTTGGCTCGTCTTGCTCGGATTCCAGCCTCTCTCAGACGGTTACTGATTTTCTGGACACTCTGCGGGCTCCAAATTGTTCCTGGGCTGTGTCAGGTGCAGTACAATGGCGATCACGCAAATGATCGAGATGCCCGGATGTATCGATCTTCAGTCCGTGTGGTGACTCGAGGCCTCCCCGATCTTGGACGGTCATTTACAGTATTGGTC
>JARFOD010162613.1:0-11906 GCA_031763545.1 Mopalia muscosa | reverse complement strand
CAGTCAGCAGAGCTGATCTTCCCTGAGGCCCTCCTTACACTCACATACATGTACACACTCTCACTCACAATATATTACACATGTAGGTAATTACATTTGACAGAAAACATAATACACTGTGTTACATAGTTTTATATCTTCCAAAAAAATAATAATAATAATAAAAAAAAAATAAAATAAATAAATATTAATAAATAAATAAATAAATAAATAAAAAATAATTAAAAAATAATTAAAAAATAATAATAATAAAAAACAAAACCATAAAAAAAACCTACTAAACGTCAACAAAAATTTAAAAAAATAAAAACGTATACATGTATTTATTCATCATCAACATATAGGCTCCAATAGTGTACCGTCAAACGACTGTACCTTTACAGCCTGTCAAATTCAAAATGGTACACTTACAAGTAAGCAGCCATAAGTTAAAACAAACAATAGTTCAAAGCTCACTTAGATATTTTATAGGAAATTAAAGAATTTAATTGTAAATGTGGAAACCTTACAGACTAAACAGTTTTAAAGTGAAATAGTATGCTAGTCATTGTATTATATCAGGATTGGGAAGCAGGCTTTCAACGAGGTAGTGTGAGTATGCACTGCCTGGTAAGTGTTGCTCATCCAGCAGGACTACGTGAGCATATCAACCAAAATCTCTGTACTCGTTGGATCCGATAAAGCGATTGTGCAGACCTCAGAGAGTGCATTCGTTTGATTGGCTCTAACCTGCTCACTTGTAAATTTCTCTGTATTTAGCACGACTGTTATACTGATGATACAAAAGCAGTATGCACTAGGCTAAACGCCTAACACAACTTTTAATTACAATGTGAGTGGCTTCATCGCATTATACTGTATAGTTTATTGGATAAGAAATTGCATCTACAGCGGATAAGAGACTCTGACAAGTGTTCACTCCACGCGAACAACGTGAGTACATGTAACATCAAACTCCATTTACATCTAGTTCGAGTGACCAAAGTAGACTATTTACTAGACACAGCAAGGAGCGCACATCGTAAATTATGCCGTTATGGGTGGTGTGTTCGCTTATGAGTGCACATCATGTACCTAGTTTAAGACAGAAAACCTTTATTTTGTGTAACAACAATTTTATCGGAAGAATAAAACTATATGTTATAATAATTTTTTAAAGATTTGCTATAAAAGCTAGAACCACGCTGAAAACACCAGTGTGGATTTTGACCAATCAACGGCTGAGCTGATCGACTGTGCAGTACTATATAGGTCACCATATTGACACATGTTGACATTATGTATTTAGCATTCTGCTATTCTCTGCATGAGCGTTTACATGAATATAAACGATATACTTTCCTGGGAAATGAACATTTTTTCTACCCATGTACAATATTATCAGCTAGGCGATCAAGCTCGCGCATGCTGACCGCCGTTCCCAATCAGCTCAGCGTTATTCCCAGTATGTAGGATCCAGTTAGAAATTACTGGTCTTGAGAAATATAACTTTTTTCCTGGGGTGAGTGGCGGGAATTTTTTTTTATATTTGATACCGATTGCATTTCATCAAATTGCTCAAAGCAATATGGTCCCCATTCCATACTCTTTTCAATATCCATCCCTACATGATAATTTTGAGAAAAAATTCAAGGATAACTCGAAACTTATACATTAGCTTCCCCCCGTTTAGACAAATAATGGGATTTCATTTCTCCAAATTACATAAAACAAAATGGCAGCCATTGCATAATTATGGCTAGGGGGTGTGTCATGACCTATATCCAAGGTCATTGAGTCAAGGTCAAGGTCACCATTTCCATTTTACTAAAAACCTTGTCCGGCCCATAACTTTTAAGCAAAACCTTTGAAGAAGCTTGTCCTGGCCAAAACCAACAACTTGCAGCGGGCGTATCTTGCACCCCTTGAGTGGTGCCCTATTTTTTACTATTAATATAAAATCATTTGTTTGAAATTCTACCATACATGTAAGAGCATTATATCTAAAATAAAAAAAATATTTGAAATTGTAGGCTACTTCCCTTATTTTAGGGTAGTGTATTCAATAATAAAGCAACAAAATTCTATTCCTTTTTGGTGAGGAGGTTGTCCCTTTTCATGTTCTGACATCAAAAGTAGGTCCTAATTTTCCCAAAAATGACAATTTAAAAAAAATGCTGACTTATTTTTATTTTTTTTGTTGAACTTTTTGGATAGGTAGGAAACAAGTTAATTATAATTGATGGCCTAACATTGATCGGATGACCTGTTTTATATGCAGCAACAAGGAGGAAGTCCTTATATCAAGGTGATTGAGGTCACAGTGGCTACATTGGGTCCGCTCATAACAAAAATAGTTTGAACTTTATATTGAAAACATCACCATGCTGTTTTGTTTGTAAGGGTTATTAGATAAACAGAAAACATATAACAATTATTTGATAAGAAAAATATTCCAAAGTGAGTCACTTTCATTGCGAAAAATCCATTTGTTCCACAGACTGACTGTTAAATTTAGCATGCACTACAGATTACGCCATTACGCCATCCTAGGGTCATTTTTTATCCATTTAAGAAATCTTATTTCCCAATTTAAAAAAATTAGTCAATGCAATTGTTTTTAAATTGCATATTTTTGTTAATTGCGTGTAAAAGTCGACCTGTTTACTTTTGTCTCAGTTCACCAGTTTAGTATAAAGTCCCCAGTTGATGGCCTATATCGCAATGTACACATGTAAACTACTTGTCATTTGTCTCATATATAATGTTCAGGCATGTTCAAAAGGACCCGGCCATATCCGGGTTTAGTTCAACTGCATGTAGGTCATTATTT
This sequence comes from Mopalia muscosa, assembly GCA_031763545.1. Lineage (NCBI taxonomy): Eukaryota > Metazoa > Mollusca > Polyplacophora > Chitonida > Mopaliidae > Mopalia > Mopalia muscosa. The sequence goes on along the minus strand of JARFOD010162613.1, from coordinate 9,094 downwards.
CGAAATACTGGTTGATAATGTTTATTAATACAAAAAAATTAAAAATATTTTAACCACATTGAATTTATAAATATAGCTGGTAAACACTAATGTTGTGAAAGAAGAATAATGCAATAATATTTGGATGAGTTTTTCTTTTTTCAATCTGAACATGAAATAAGCTTATATCTATTTTGTTTATAAACAGCAGACACAATTAGCATTAATTTATATTTTTCAGCGAGTCATGACAGTCACATGTCTTGCCCATGGTCTCAAACTAAGGGGCAACGTGAAGGTGAAGGCAATCTCTTGTAGCATCTGGCATTTGATACATACATTTGAATTGCCCTATTTCTTATTTCTTTGTCCTTGTCCTACGGTTCGTGTGAAATAAATTTTTTATCTGAAAAAATAAAATGAAAGTAAATGAATATTCAGTCTGCCTTTTAGTTTGTGAAATTCAATGCACAACCAATGATTTTTAGGAGAACAGTATCTCCTAGAAAGTAATAAATTTTTGTGGCATTCATGGATTCACAAAAGTCACTTTTCTGAGTACTCAAATATTGTGAATTGGCATTATTTTGATGGCATAAAAGAAGTCATATAAAATGTTAAATACTTTCAAGTGAAAATGGAATTATTAATATTTATTAGCTCAAATAACATATATTAAAAGTCATTATTAAATTTGGGGGTCAGTTTTCGGCATGTCGCCAAAATGACTTTAATCAACCCTTGTCATACATTATGGTGACCTTTAAATTCTTTAAACTGGTCCTCTTTGACAGATATGACTGGTGTCTGAACCCTTGCTATGGCTGTTTCAACCAAACTACTAGTACATAAAGGTCATACAAAATAGGACTTCAGTACCGATTATAATTTGTGAAAGCTTAAGTTCTCATCTTTTAATAGAATTCTGTGTATTATGTTTAGAAATTAGATGTGCTTCCCTGCCAATTGTGTAATGATACATGTTGTTTAGTTGATATTTTCCGGGGTTTTTTGTCTGTTCTATACAAACCACAGGTCAATGGGGTTAAATTTCTAAGGACACACACACATAAACATTGTGTATCCATTATTCCATGTAGACACAAGTTATATAGGCATGACAATCACGTGATCGAGTCCCATTTCCCTATTTCATTTACTATGTATTGGATTTATCTTCATTTAGTTCCTGTGTCATTATAACAACCCCCTACGTTTTGAGAGGTTATTGTTATAATTTTTATACAAATTTATTGCAAAGAAATTTTCATTTCCTCCAGGTTACTAGGTGTGACCTCATTTACCAATCATCGTCTCCATATTGGTTCTATAAACATAATGGATGATTAGAACTGTAAAATAGGCATTGTTGATTACACATTTATAATACCATGTTTCAAAACAAATCATATTTCTGTCTTACTATTGCAGCTGATGTTTTTATTTATCCCCTTGGCTAAAGAGTGCTTGTTCAGAGTGTTCCCTCAATTGATCAATCAATCAATCAATAGTAGACACTGCAAAATGAGACTAGAGCCATTTCACACTTACAGTTACAAACGTGGATATGACTGTATGTAACTGTAAGCTTTCATTTCCTTTGTCTAAATTTATGAAAAACTTTGACTTGGTTTCTCTATTTTTAATTCTTTAATTACAAAAAAAAATGATAGAAAGAGTAATTAGAAAGGAATTTCATCAGATTTAAACAAATCTTTACATCTGAAATATACAAGAAGTGTATAATAAATCTGAAAAATCGTATAGAAACATAAGATTAAGGAAGACATTGTATGTACAACGACATTTCTGTTTTTTCAGGACTATGTTTCGGTGTTGATGAAAAATGATAAGTATTAACTGATCTTGAAGCAACACCAAATATTTGTCCTGAATAAATAGAGAATTCCGATATCCATTACTTATCGACGACAGCTTCTAATATGCCCTTGTACTTATAAATAGGATTGTATCTGTTAGGATTTCATTGTAATAAACTTAAGTATGGTGCTCACTGTTGAATTATGAATTTGTAGGAGTTTAGTGTGCCCATGTGTGAAGATAAGCACATTGATTGTGCCACAAAGTTAAAGTATAAATTTGCGCGCTTTGTCTTTCTTGCATCATTACTGTCTGCCAGCGTCTTAGCTAGGATTGGAAATCTGCCTTGCCCCAGTCCCTATCATGGGGAATTTTGCTCATCCAAAATTGCAATTTTCATATCTTTACCATGTAAATATTCAAAAGGGGGGGATTTCTTTCACTTATTGCGTAATTGGGCTGGCACGTCGTCATTTAGTTGAAATACCCTTGAGTTGGAGGTTAAAAACCAATCAAAAAAACAAATGAACCTTTTTAAGAAATCTGCCTGGCTCAAAATTGTCACTTTGCTTCACTTTTTAAGTAACTTGGTGTCCAATATTTACAGTTTCCCTATCTCTTGCGCGTTAAATTTCTTAAAACAGGTGACCGTGTCCAAATAAGGAAACTGTTCAATTCAGGGTGTTCGAAGGACGGGTGGAACCCCCTCTGCTTAGCCCATTGTCCCAATAGTGGGAAAAAAAGCTATGTTGTCTTTGTTGCCAGTGGTATGTAGGGGGTTTCCTTCACACGACAGATTGGCCTTCAAGTGCAGGCAGGGGTAGAAATAATGGTCGGTTATTGTTAGTCAAAATCTGACAATAACCAATCAAAATTTACTCCCATTTCCATGGTAATGTTCCATGGGAACACCTCCACAGCTCGTTTTTAAAACAACTGATCAAATTATTTTCCCTTATTTCAAATCTGCATATGGGTGAAATAACCTCGAATAGAGTTAGCACAATGAATATGGCTAATTCCTCCTTCTTAGTCCTACGTCTACCCATGGTGAAGTTTGGACATTGATCCCCCGCTATGGCCGGCCACTCAAAACATATATCCCATTTTTCTCTGATTTTTTTTGTTGATATAAAAATCACAATAATCAAACAACTTCTTTCTTTTCTGACGTTTAAATAAAGTTTTTTTTAAATTTCTCGCCCTAGTTGAAACGTATAAGTTATCTCCCTTTGCAATAATAAGATTAAAAACTGTCAAAAAAGGAATATTGCAAGTAGGTAAAATACTAATCAATAGTTTCAGTGTATCTAGAAAAAAATCAGAGAAAAATCAGAAATAGTTTTTTTGAGACCGGCCATAGCGGCCTATTGATTTCCAACTTTCACCATGGGTTCAGATAGGCGGGACGTAGGGCTAAGACGGAGGTATCAGCCCTTTACATTGTGCTAAAATAGAGCTTTAAACCAAAATTAAACAATCTATCAGTCTGCTGCCAGGTTTGATAATAAAAAAGCATTCTAATTAGCATGACATTAAACACCAAATCAATCTTTTGATTAGTTTAGTTGTTAGTGATTATATTATTTAATTGGTTTGGGGATAATAATTAATTTAGTGATGTCTCAGACGTGAGGTATGTCCATGGCAGTGTAGCCATCTATCTCCTTCCTATCAGGGATGAATATAGTAAGAGGAGACCTGAGTTGACCTGGAATAAAATGGGACAGGAATTAGGTCAATCGTGCTGGCATATAGTCTGGGGTAGGTTGCCGACACTTAATATAACCCAGCCTGTCAATCTAAAACCAGAGAGCTGTAGAAAGGGTGGAGCCATCAGTTGAGTCATTCAGCTGATAAACTGATAGTCTATATCTACTGGATTCGCGTAAGTGGAGTACGCGCCCCACTACCCCTGATGCCCTAATGACTGTTTGACGTAAGAGGCCAAGTCCAGTGCAGAAATTCCTCCCCTGGTTTGCATTTCTCACCTAGTTAACCGGCAGCCAGCCAGTTGCCCTCTTTTTTTCGGGGAGAAGAACCACGACTAAAGTATTGATTGTATCTTTCTTGGGTGTATCAGAAAGGAAACCCCAATTGATTCGGATCTCCATACGCGAGGATGTTTTTCGTCTGGACTGGCCACCGTTATTTGATTTGTGAGAAGTGATGAGAAATGACGTGTATGTAAAGAATAAGCTGATCATTGATCCAATGGCTCAATTGTAAGTGATGCTTTCTATTCTCCATCAACAGCCAAATAATGCTGAATGATGAATCGTGTTAACAACAATATTTAAAAAAAAAAAATTTTGTTGTAATTTGCCCTCTGGCGGTCAGTCCATCATGTAAGATATGACGTGAATTTCAGTCACAGATTTAGGGTTACATGTAGGTTTAGTTAGGGTCAGGTTTCATGTTGTCCTTTAGAGTGAGTATAAGGGTTAGGTTTACGGTTAAGTGGTCCAATGGCTCAATTGTAAGAGATGCTTTCTATTCTCCATCAACAGCCATATAATGCTGAATGATGAATCGTGTTAACAATAAAAATATTTTTTTAATTTTTGTTGTAATTCGGGCAGTGTGTTTCAACTAGACTTTGTGCTTTACATGTAATTAGCACATTAATCTTCTAACAGTGCAAACCACTTCACATTTAAAAATGGTGTTAGCGTAGCAATTACTGTTGGATAAACCTGTGTCATATAAGTGAAATATCCTTAGCCCAGGCTTACACAGCAATCAATCGATCAAATCGTAATTTCAATGTTATGGCTGCCCTTATTGCTGTTCATACTTCTGCACGAAGCTGACATTGAATCATGAAAGAATAAGCTATTTGTTTGATCTCGTTGTCAAATGATACCTGTACACCCAAATGATATTCATATTATCCTATCATCTATTTATGTCAGGGTCAAGCAATTTTGTATAACTGGGGGTTTTCTTTGAACATTTTTTAAAAATTTTATTGCAGAAACAGTATTTTTTAAAAACTCCACTATTTCAATTTTAATATTTATCAAAAGTCAATTTCCAATAGCCATGCTAACATATAAATTAGTCATGTGTCACGCAAGTCTTGATTTTTACATATAGGGAATACTTCCTTGTACAGAAATAGCATTTACATTGTTTTTGTTTAAAATAGCCTATAGGCAATTATTTCTCATTGTGGTTTCCACAAAGTTGCTTACATGTACTAATCTTATGTCAATGCACCATCTATAGGTTCGAGTCGGCCATCAGGTATATGAGTAAGTCAAATAATATGGCGCTGACAATGACTGGGGTGGTTTTTGCCAGGTTTCCTCTCATTTATTCTACATTATTAGGGAACAAACAGTGTGAAGTGTATTTTCTATCGTCAACTATCATATAAGTGAAATACCCATGAGTGAGCATTAAGCCGGGGAAGGGAGCTGCATTGTCTACCATGTGTACACAAATACTACATCATCTAAATTATTTGATATAAAATCAAATAATCATCTTAATTATGACTGCAATATTAACGCTTTTTTGTGTTTGGAAGTGTTAAAATGTCTCTGTAATGGTTTGTTAATGGGTCATTAATAATTGTTCAGACATTGACTCAAGTTAAAGCTATTGTTTTGTTCTTTTCTATCACATTTCAGTTAAATAAATATTGCATTTTAACCGGCACTGTTTTCTGTTATGCGGGTATGATCACTCACTCTATTGAAGGCTTTACACCGACCCAGATGTGTATGTGTCATTTGGTACAAAAAGGCATTTATGGGATAAATAGAATCTCAATTTCATGACCACAAAATATGAAATTTATGAAATTCAAGTAGTAATCTTCATTTAGTCCTCGCCAGAGGCTCTGAATAAATGAAAATGACTACCCTTGTTTCAGAAAACATTTGTCCCATCCTGTCTTTGTGTGTTGCCAGTGGTGTCTATGGTGATTTCCTTCACCCATTGGGCTGGCACGTCGTCATACAAGTGAAATACCCTTGAGTATGACATTAAACCCAATCAAAAAAACAAACAAAATAACCCTAAACTAAACCTAACCCTAAACCTGACTCTGAAGTTCATGTCATATCTTACATGACGAAGTAACCAAATTAATTGAGAGCCTCCAAGGCATTAATGAGATCAGCTGTATCGTACAGCGGGGACTGCATTGACGGATACCTGGATTTATATATAAGTGAAAAACCTTTGCTTATACATATATGTATTTAGAATAATCAACACTTATCAAGATAAGAACATATGCAATAGGTTTTTCAGGCTTGGGTCCAAATACATTTATGTATGACCTTGGCAAAGTGAAAGTACTTAAAGGGATAAGGAGAAGAGGGACATTTTTTGCCCTACATATGTCTGATTCCTTGAATATGTTGACATGTTTTGTGAGTCTACTCTGAACCCAAGCTGAATCTAGGCCAATTGATTAATGAATAATGATTAGGTCTGATGCTTGTATAGCCATGAATAGATCTGAACTACCTCCGAGAAACTGGAATTCTCATCGTAGCGAAAATTATGCAATGTACTATTGCCTAATGTGAATGCCATTGAGGTAATTTCTATTAGGACCAGTGCTCTATTGTGTACAATATAAATACTTACTGAATAGGGCTTTACACAAATCTGCTTTTTTACTCGCTTTAAAAAGGATGTATTTTAAAAAATATGGAAAGTTTAAAAGATCTTAACACATTTGAGGAATCGTGGGAAAGCCAGTTTATTTCAAAACACCACCCTAAAAAGCATTTCTAATTAACAAAGATTATACTCAATTTCTTTATACAAAAAAAGTATAAGAATGCAGCATGACAGGAAAATTTGTAGTCAGCTTGTAACTAACGATTTTTTCAAAAGGTGCTTCAAGTTTATGCATGAATAGCATGATTACCCATAATTCACCAATCATTTCTGGAATTTAAGATGCGTGGAATTGAGAAAAGATATCCTGCACAGCTTACGTCACAAGATAAAAACTAACATGTTGATATAATGTAATGGGTTTGTTGCATATTGCAGTCAATGGACCTCAGATAGAATTACTGTGAGCTGTGACGTGTATTTCTTTGGTTGATTGTTTCTTTTTATATTTCTACTGATGGAGAAAGAAAAATGTGTTTGCCCTCCACCTGGCTTTGAGCTCGTGTTTCTGGCACTCTGTATGTTTTTGTGCAAAATTTCTCAATACCAAAAAATACTTATTTAGCGTATCAGTGCTTTATATATAGAGATTCACTGCCTTTTAATACCTGGATGAAAATGAGCTCCTTCGACTAGAGGGCTGGCCTAGCTATTTCACAAATAGTTTTACTTGATTTGAATTTTGTAAAACATAAACGCAAAATAATGTAGATTGTGGAGTAGGATTTATCACAGTCATTTTCAGTATCTGACATGTAGGATTTAAAAAAAAACAAATAAAAGTCTGGTATAATTACACATAGACAGTCTGACTGCCATTATGATAAGTAAAAAATTATGATAAGTAACATTTTTTTGTAACATGATGACATACATTATTTGCATTGGTGAAATGATCTCACAATGATGCAGATTTCATCATAGTTGACACCCACAGTATTGTGTGCTGGAATTAAAGATACCCTCTGGGCACTCAATTAATAATAATAAAAAAAAGCAGACAGATTGAAATGTATTAAGACGTCTTGAATAAATGTATGGCGATGCAGCAACAGAAAGTTGGGGAGTCTGTCATCACCAGTTTTGTTCTGTTAAATACTAGTAAGTTACAGTGGTAACACCAGCTAATTATAAGTACATGACAGTGCCCTAATGACAGATAGTCTCTCTCCTACCATATTTAATAGCTCTTGAAATTTGTCTGCTAGTGAATGACAGTGTATAGGTCTTAAAAATGTAACCCTATATACTAATCTTCTTATGTACATGTATTAAGTACTTTATGGGCTCAAAGTCAAACTGAAGATATAATACACTTTGAGCAACTGCATGTCTATCTTTATTTACCAGTTCAAAGCCGTTAAACTGTGGCTTATTTTATTTTCGTCTTTTACACTGTCACTTTTTTACCAACAAATCTAAAAAATCTGTAAATAAATATCGCTAGAGAGTGACTATCTGCCACTTTGTAGAGCCACAGCAGTCAGAGTAGGCACTGTGCACTGAGTAGGCCTACCTGTAGTTCTTATATTACTTGAGAATGTCTGCTGCCATTAATGAACTTGTCTCGATGTGTTTCTTGCAACTACTACTGTACTACACATAAGCCATTTCTTTCAAGAAAAGGTTAATTAAAAATTCCGAACAAGTTTTCAATGACATTCGATACTGTACAGTATACCTGGATATTACAGAAGATGTTTACTGGTTTTTTATTCAATGAATCTGTATGCCAATGTGAGCCTACAATGTAGCCTTCACTATAGATTTTCAATATGGTCAATATCGTCTGACTTTTATTAATTAATATTTACTTGTATGTTTGGATGTACTGGAATGTCCCTGCTGAATTAAATTAAATTTACACATGCCAATTACAAGTAAGGCCCACCTAGTTGACTTATTGATTAAACCGTATAACCCAAATAGGTTACATGACCTATAGCACATTGGAACGTGTGCCACTGTAAAACTTCAACCCATAATAGTCTCCTATAATGGTCTAATAGTCTCTTATAATGGTCTAATAGTCTCTTATAATGGTCTAATAGTCTCTTGTAATGGTCTATTAGTCTCCTATAACTGTCTAATAGTCTCTTATAATGGTCTAAGTCTCTTATTATGGTCTAATAGTCTCTTATAATGGCCTATTAGTCTCTTATAATGGCCTATTAGTCTCTTATAATGGTCTATTAGTCTCTTATAATGGCCTATAGTCTCTTATAATGGTCTAATAGTCTCTTAAAATAGTCTAATAGTCTCTTATAATGGTCACTGTCTAATAGTCTCTTATAGTGGTCTAATAGTTTCTTATAATGGTCTAATAGTCTCTTATAATGGTCTAATAGTCTCTTATAATGGTCTTATAGTCTCTTATAATGGCCTGTTAGTCTCTTATAATGGTCTAATAGTCTCCTATAACTGTCTACTAGTCTCTTGTAATGGTCTAATAGTCTCCTATAACTGTCTAATAGTCTCTTATAATGGTCTAATAGTCTCTTGTAATGGTCTAATAGTCTCCTATAACTGTCTAATAGTCTCTTATAATGGTCTAATAGTCTCTTATAATGGTATAATAGTCTCTTATAATGGTCTAATAGTCTCTTGTAATGGTCTAATAGTCTCCTATAACTGTCTAATAGTCTCTTAT